>BMAW01074396.1:0-12981 GCA_019974015.1 Nephila pilipes | reverse complement strand
ACTTCTAATAAACATTCGCAGACAATTATCTGAAAAAGAAAAAAAAATTTCGTCAAAAAAATTAAAAATGGAACATCTTTAAAAACCTTTTCAATTTGCATCTTCATTAACTAAAATTGATATCACATAAATAGTTAGAAAGAAATTAAATTATGGTGTAAATGTATTAATTAATTAAATTAATACAGTAAATGAACTTCAACAAAGAATTTTCTTCTAAAGAATAGGGTTGTTCTTTTCACGTAACTAATTTTTCGCTGTAACGTAAGCTTTAGTTTCACATTTCATAAAATTCTACTTAACGTAAAAAACACTTCAAATGTTTCCTTTAAGTTAATTGAGTTCTCCAAATATTTGAAAACATTGAATTTTGTACTTAACATTTTTTCAAAGCTGCTTGCATCATAATCGATACATAATTTTTTTCTTCAATTTTTAGTATGTATAAATCGAAAATAATATCATAAAAGTATGAACTTTTAAAAACAGTAGAGAAAAAGTTAATAATAACACACCAAAAATTTTAAACATTTGAGTTTTCTTATACTTTCAAACCCCTAAATGCAAAACTTCAGATAATTATCGGGGCCGCGGTAGGTTATTGGTTAAAGCATTTTACTCGTAGCTGGTGGTTTTCGGTGAGATGTGGATTCGAGCCTTGATGCCACCAAAGAACTTTAATTTTAATTAACAATAAATTAAATAATAAAGATTTTAAGCAAAAACTAATTAGGAACAAAAATCCGTGTATAGCTTATAATAAAACAAAATATCACATTAAACTTATAAGCTGTTTGCTTAGTATATAACCCCCTTACTATTTTTCTCAAATATCTCCGGAAGCAATGGTCGGATAGGAATGAAATGAAAAAAAAAAAAAAAAACGTGCTTTTTAGTCCACTCTCTATTTAACTCAATAGAAAGGATTTTATAATGAGAACGTTATTTTTAGGAGATAATTAACCATGTTTACCATGTTTATTAAGTTAATTAATTAATCCATGAACGATGTAGTGCAGTTTTCTTTGAATTATTGACATTTACATCAATTTTAATCAGATGTGAATATAATTGCAAAAGTTATTTATGGCGTCCTATTTTTTTTTACAACTATACATATTGTAGCAATTTTGTTCAATGACTCTCAAAGGAGTACGAAAAGAAGAACACAACGGACTGTAAACTTATAATTTACTCAATACAATAAATATAGCTTGGCACAGAAAGTAAGAATAGTTAATAGTAGCCGTCTCGGTATACAGCAAATGACACTTAGGGCATAGAATAATTTCTGACACCTTGCAGAAATTTTTTCAACTCATTCTCGTACCTGAGCTCTCCGTATTCGAACTGATCGCATAATTCAAATTCTCGCTTTCCCAGAATCCGATGTGAGCCCCGTAGTTGAAAACCGCCTACACCTTTACTCGTGTTGATTTTCAAATAGCATATGATCTTGTCGGGTATTTATCAATTAAAATGTCAGTGTAATAACGCAATCTCGACACATTTAGTAGTACTATTTTTTAGGAAAGTATATAATACAAAACAGTAGAAGCTACATGTAGTTTATATTGTATGAAATACAGTATACAATATAACGCAGTTTTATGTTTTTTTAACACAGTTTTAATGTTTGTATCACATGTGTGTGTGTCGTATATTATCAATTTATATATACAATACCTCTATCCAATTGTTCACCTTAGATTTTGAGGAAAACAATTTGAAAGCTTTCTCAAAAATGCTACTTAATGCAGTTTAAATAATTTAAGAAGTTTGTATTGCTAATTGTTGCAAAATAAGAAATGAAAAAGTTTGTTTGTCTTCTAAAAATTGCAGCTAAATAATAACTTTGAATAAAGCTAAAAACTATGATAATTTGTTTAAATAAAATGACAAGAAAGTAAAAATTTAATTTAGGGCAGCTTTTTTTTCCTAGAAAAGAGCAAAAATAAAAATATTTACTTTTAATTTTGTCAACCTCCTCCTCCCCTCAAAAATATTTCATGATAAAAATGAAGATTTGAGACAAGGATAAATTATTTTAAATTTTAAAAACAGATTCAATGCTTAAAAATTTAAAATAATTTGTTCTTGTTGATGATCTTGAAAATATATACTATCCACAATTAAGAGGAAATGTTATGAAATAGTTGTATTGACTAACATCATTTTGCAAATTTGAAAAGTTGTAGTCAACTTTTTATTTCCTGCTTTTTAAAACAAAATATAACTGTCATGTTAATTAACAGAAGACATCCATTACGTATTTTATTAAGTCAAATCAATGCAATGTCTTAAGGAGACCTTTTTGAAAGAGCGTTTATACAACATATTGATTGATTGTTTGAAATTATATTATGAATGTTAGAAATGCGTTGAATTCCGCGTAAGATTTTTTAAAATATTAAAATTAAAACACATACGTTTTTTCAAGAAAATGACTTTATGGAACAATATATAATCTTTTTAAATTTTCTACAATGAAAATGTTTTAAAAATGTATTATAGTCGAAAATTCATATATAAGATTAGTATTTATAACTCTTGTCTTGTCGAAGAATTTTCTTCTTCTATTCTCACTTTCAGAATTAAACATTGTCTTACGCTAGTTGTAAGTTATTTATAAACGGTTTTTTATTTAAGTACTAGAACATAATAAAGATGTATTTAATTTAAATTCTCGGAAAAACATCCGGACTTTTAATTAATTTCTTAAGATTTTATCGAAGTTGACTTTCTTTAAAAAAGTTTTGATAAGAGAATCTTTTTAAGTGGATTTATTTCTTCAAGTTCAGTGAAAAATATCATCAATAGCATCACAAACATAGTTAATAATTCTAATAAATAATTTTAACACATTCTCTTAAAGAGTAAAGAAATGCCTATGATGAAGGTCGTTAACTTGTAATGTGCTGATAAAAGGAGAACTTATCACTCCAGAATAAATGCTATTATCATCAATGAAAATTCCGGCTTTTATTTTTATCATTAAAAAAAAGTTCAAGATTTGATAGCCTTTTGAGTTTTAAAAAGAAAAACTATTATTAATTCCTAAGTGTTTTCTTGGATAGAATCAACAGTTGTTAATTCTTAAAATATTTCTTTTTGATAATATTTTAATGGGTTTTTTTTCTTGAAGTTCTGTCCCATCTTTGTATTCTTAATTCTAACATTTTTAGTTCTATTTATTAGTTTTTTTAAGTTTAATTACTGTTTTCTTTAAATTTAAGAACTGAATTGTTAACTTAGATTATTAAATTGGCAACAAGTCTTTTTACTTGTATTCTGATGTATATTCGCAATCGGGTTTTGTGATTCAATATATGTAAAACAACTTAAATTCTTTATCATTCTAACGGAAGCCAATTTAGCCACAGTATTGCTTAACGTATTCTTCTTTTTCAAAAATTATATAATAATCAGCATTCTTTAGTTCAATATTTATGATATTTGAAAAAAGATTATCTGTTTTGTTTTGATTTTACGTGGAATAAACCCCAATTAAAGGAAATCAGTTTAACAATATGAAATGTTTTTTCTAACCTGTGTGATTGTTAGATATAAGAAGGTACGTACTTTTAACCTTATCTTTTAATTATAAGCATAAATTTAAATTAAAATGGTTTTAAAGGATAGCAGTTTATTTTCGCGTTCGGATATTTCTCAAAAGCATTATAAAAATTAAAAAAAAAAATTACTTTACATCAAAAAATTTACATTACATTATCTTTTGTTTTTTATATTGAAAAAATTTCAACATAAAAATTACGTTTTTAATGATGTATAAGATTCAAAGTATCAACAAAAAAACTGTTAAGAGAAATTTTGTAAGGAATAAAATAATATTACGAGTATTAAATGTATGATACATATGTATGAAGATGTATTCCTGAGAATTTTTTAAAAGAATTTTTATATTAATTAAATCGACTTTTAAGAATTTATTTACAACCTAAAATCAAAAATATTATTTGAATACAACAAGAAATCTTAATGATAATTATTGACGATGGATATTTGATTCCTTTTGTATTTTTTTTTTTAAACTATTGCTTATTTTATTTATCTGAAGAATTTTCTGAAGATGTTTACGCTATCTACGAAAAGTAAGAATTTAAGGAACCGATTCTCATACTTAATTTTTTTCTTCAATTATCATCTGTTAGTTAACCCTTTCGCTACCGGAGGGAGAAATAAGAAGTGCTTCTCTGGGCCCGCGTCTTCTTACAGCGGAGTGTCACTCTGCGCCCAGACGATTTTAGATACTGAGCATAATTCATGAAAAAAATTCCTCTAAAATCAGCTGTTCATTAAAATATTTTGTTATTTACATACCTTATTTAAAATGCATTAAACTTAATATATACAAAAGAAAAAAGGATTTAATCGAAAATTGAATGTTTTATACATAAAATTACATAAAAAATCATACTTTTAAGAAAATACAAAACATATTTACATACATAAATTTCACGGTGTAACGATTTACCATTACATAGAATATATAGATATAAAAGATAAATCTTATTTTGCTGTATGGTATATTTATAAAAAAAAATCAATGCATAGTCCAACGTCATATGTTTTACACACATATTCTGACGCTTCACGCAAGATTTTGAGCAAAGGGCACATCTTAGTCCTTTTTTTTTACTTTAATGTCTATGTACAGATTTGGATTATTTTCGCTAATATTACTGTCAGATTCATTCATTATTTAGCAAACATCAGTACCAGATAAATACTTTCTTTTCGTCATGACTGTCGCTACAAATAAAAACCGACTGAATGAAATGAACAGCAGAGAGCAACTGCTACCTAAAGCCCTAACCCCCATAAAGGACCATAAATTATCCTTCGAACTTCTAAGAAGCAAGCAAGAAAGAAAAAAGTAAACTGAAAGCAAGTGCACCCTGTCATTACATTTAAAGAGCCGCGCCGTAATATGTGCTATTAACAATAACCCCCTCCCATCCTCCTGATAACCAGAAGTGAAATCCAAGCCCATATAACCAAGGTCAACATACTAAATGACAGATTTCGCAGTAATGTAACACCATCTAGTAATGTTAAAAAAATCAAATAAAACGTTCTCTTTAAGCGTATCACTATTGATACGCTGGTCTGCAGAAGGCATTCCGGAGCGTATCTATTGTGATACGCTGGGCGCAAGAGAGCCACCACGAGCGTATCAAATATGATACGCTGGCAGTGAAAGGGTTAACAAGAAATAAAATAAAACAATTTTCAGTTGCTGTTTCATTTCAGTGTTCATTTAACCCGATACATATATTCCTTATCTTTTGTAAGGTAATATTCCGTTAAAACAACATTCTATTCATTTTAAGGGATAACTCACACTCGCCTTGCGTAAAATAATCTCGCTACAAATGTTTATCAACTCCCGTATCTAATCGCGGTTGTTGACGGTCTAACCACAAGCCTTTTCCGCTATTGTAAGATTCATTGTTCCGTGACTGATACTCTGCCTTTGAGAAGAACATGCCGCTTGTTGCAGTGAATAATCTTGATTCATTCCAGAAAGTCTCCTCACGAATAGGAGCATGAAATTGAGTATTAGTGCTTTCTGGAGTATTCGATACTGAAGTGTTTATCTACAGCACAATGTAATAAATGAAATCGATAGATTGGGTGAGGAAATTATGTGACTAGAAATTTATATACTATATATTGGACAGTTTTTGATCAGTATTAATGTTATAGCAAAAATTAATATCCATAATCAGTAAAAATGAATGCTTCAGAGATTCCAAATAAACGTTTTCAGTTCTTAGGAAGTAAAAATAAGGAAGCATTATAAACTTAAGCTCCAGTTCATAAAACTTTTGTTTGATTATTTACCAGTAAAATAATTTGAAAGTGTTTTCAAACTATATAGTTAATTGAAGAGAGTTTGTGGAATTAAAAACTCAAGTCAGTAGAAGCGATGGACTATGTTTAAATTTTTACCTATTTTTAAATAGCATTGTTGAGTCCATCACATTGATATTAAGGAGAATACAAATTAATGAACGTAACACAAAACTTGGCACACAGTCAAAGTTACAGTTATTCCAATATCGCTAAGATATCAAAAGGACAACCAAAAAATCTCCATCTTGGATAAGTGACGAAGAGGATACCTGAGCTGGCACCTTCCTCTCCAAACTTCCACATCACACCAACAGGAGGACTTGGGACCTTGACCAGATTTAACGTACTACAGCCCCACTACACGGTGGCTCTGAAGTAGCAACAGGGCTCAAACCCATGATTCGACGAAAACAACTCCAGCTGCGAGTTCGCGACCATGACCATTAGGCTAACGCGGCCACT
Organism: Nephila pilipes; assembly: GCA_019974015.1. Classification (NCBI taxonomy): domain Eukaryota; kingdom Metazoa; phylum Arthropoda; class Arachnida; order Araneae; family Nephilidae; genus Nephila; species Nephila pilipes. Next base: position 6,639 of record BMAW01074396.1, on the reverse strand, counting down.
TTCTCTCTTATAAACTTAATTTTTAGAATATTTCTAATTTACATAATTTACAAGTTGAGTCATTGTTTTAGATTTCCCGAAAGGCTAGTTGAAAGAAAATAAGCTTCCTATTCGCTACAGCCCTTGAGTTTCTTCTTAGTTCGATGCCAGTAAACAATCATTTGTTTTACAGACAATAAAAAGAATTACGTAACCCGAAAAAGGCTACCGTCAATAGTAAAAAGCTACAGATATAAAAAAAAATATTCTCATTACACGATGCAACCTTTTAAATCTCAATTTTAATGCAGTTTAGATTGTAGAAATTTATATTTATCGTGATATATTTATGGTTTACAAAAGACTACAAAGATCGAGTGAATCAACTATTCGTTGAGTCAGAAGCCTTTCAATTTTATGTACTCGAAAAGTGAATAATGTTTACCTTGAAAGAAATTCTATAACAATTAAAATTTTATGAAATTTACGTTTTGTGGCATTGGATCAAAAATTTACTTTAAAAAAAAAACTTATTTGCTTCCAAAACATAAGTCTTCCTACTTTTAAGCAAATTTCGTAACTCCAAACATTTCTCTTGGATCAATACAGATGGGAATTGATATAAAGATCTCAGAAAGGCCAAACATATCATTTGGAGAAATAAAAATAAATACGAGTCTATAAAAATTTCCTGAGCTATGTAGGTTAAAAAAGCATATTGCGTTAGAGTTATTAAACTCTGTTTTGCAAATAAAGTGTTACCATTACGAGTAAATGTTGTTTATTCGCTCGATAACGATTGTAATAAATGTACATGGATTTTAAATTATTTAAACGAATTTTAAAGAGAAATAAATATTACATTTAAAAAAAAGTCAAAGAAAAACGTTTCGTTTTCAAAAATTGAATCTGTAAAACAAGGTTAAATGAGTAATCTTTACACATTACTTTTATTTAGTAATTTATTAATATCACACAAGCAACAGTAATAAAATTAACTACTTTTGTTTGTTCTGTTGTCATAAAAAAGAACTTTAGAAATTGTTTATTAACATCGCACTGAGAAAACAACATGGCTATTGGCAACGAATGTTGTAATTTTGAACCTCGATCAAGTGGCTAGAACGACACTTGAACTGGCACTTCCTCCTCCAAACTTCCATACCCCGCCACAGGATTACTTGGGACCTCGCTAGCTGCGAATCCGTGATCATGATCGATAAAGCCCTTACCCTTGGTCAATAAAGCATATGGGTAAGAAAATCGGAATTAATGCTCTTAACTTAAAATAGTTTCTTTTATGGGATTTGTTTTCATAGGAGGGTGACTTAAAACATATTTGTAATTGTTATAGAAAATCAGTTATTATGAATGGGAAATGGAGAAGGGGTACCTCACTATAGATTATCCATTTCTCATTACATTGATCGTTTTCGTTCTATTTTTAAGAAGCAAATGAGTATGACATTCTTTGCATCCTGAAAGAATGTCGTCGTAACTTTTCCGGCCCATGAGAACCATTTTCTCCTTCTATCGAGAAAATCCACCGAAAGCACCCCATTTTTTCAATTGCTGCTTGGTTTCCAATTAATAATGGTGAATCTAGATCCAATTGACGGTGACAACTTGATGCAGCAGCTGTCGGAATTTGTAGGGGCTGAAAATGATTGCCAAATCAAAATTAACCTGTGAATCTGTGTCAGATTTGTTTTGATACTATTTAACAGATAGCAGCACATCATAGTGATGTCAAAGCTTTGTAACGACATCTGTCGTCAAAAACAGGTACTTGAGGACGGGCAGTGTGTGCATCTAAATCAATAATGTATTTAGTTTAATTTATAACATATAATTTAACATGTTATCGTGGAGTGAATGAATGTTATAATTTCGAGAACGGAGGATGAAAATTTGTGTTTTGACATCCTGTATTATTATTTTGTTTTGACTTTTAACTTCTTTATATATTTATGGACTATTCGAATGAATAATTGATTCTCATACCAGTAGACAATTATTCATATGTAAGCACTTTACATAGAAATCAATCGCAGGGCAAAATTGGAATATTCTACGATGAATTTGCTCACTTTTATTTTCTTATTGATGAATAAAGAATATATGATAAAAATTGTTAGAATGAAACGGTTTCTGGAGATTATCCTCAGGAACTTGTAGCTTCTGTCAATAATTACAGGCTGCGGTAACTTTCAGAAGTAATTGCTTGTTTTAATGTAATAAAAAATGGACAAGGGGGAAAAACTGTAGAGATTTAAGTATCTTTTTATCATACGTAGGATTTTTTTAAAATTTGTTCGCTAGCAAAACAAAACCAAAATTTTATAGTTCACCAGAAATCCAATCGATTCCAAATCAAATTGTGTATAATTAGTTTATTTTGATAACTTTAGCGTTTTCACACCGGTCGCAACTGCGTCGTGACTTATTCATCTTGTGCGACGCAAGACGCTATATGTGATTCTGGGGGTATTATTTTAATTCCAAAATATGCTGAAATTTCAATGCGACGCCGCAATGAAAATGCTCTAAGTGGTACTTCTTTCTATATGTAAATATGATTTACCTCTCAACTTAGCCAGTATTACGGTTTTATGAATTCTCTGCTCAGAAAATGTTATAAATTAAAGGTAATAAATAGATTGCTACTAACTTTGCTTTAAATCCATGTATCTAAATTAAAGTTAGGAACCCGATTTGGGATAGCCATCTACATCACTGTCTTAAAAAATTAATTGCAGATTTATTTTCCTCGGAAACTTATGAATAATTTCCCCCAAAAATTACAGAAGGAATCAAAGGTAAACGACATTGTGAGACAAAGATGCAATAAAAGAACTTTGTCACAAATTTGTTCGAACAGCTTTTTCATTCATTCTTTTAACAAGTAATATTAAAAAAAAAAAAAAAAATTAAGTCAATTCCATCTTAAGTCAAAAAAGTAAAATTTTATTTTAATTATTTTTTATTAAATAATTACAATTAATATAAATATGTATATACATATGACACAATCACAATATTAAGTGGGAAAAGAAATTTTTTTCCAGCGATCTACGCCTTTCGTCACTGACGGTATTTATTCCTAAATTTATATCCTGCTAAATATCTTATATAATAGAATTTTTTTTCTCTCACATAAAACTAAAATTAATTATTTGAAAATCAAATAAAGAAAATTTATGCTACGACGAGATTCGATCCGAAAGCACAAAGATTCTAAACCGACGCTCTACCAACTTTGCCATTGCAAGACAAATGACACAATAGAAGCATTGGCTTGTTTCTTAATTCATCCGGTAAATTAAATAGTTGGAATGTAGTTTAGCCCAACCACCCTCGGCGACAGGAATTATTTGGCGGTATTTTTCTAAATGTGGCTACCCTGTTCCGCTTCGTGGACAACGTTCAACCAAAAAAAATCACCAAATTTGGCACTTTTTGAAATCGTGTGGGGGATTGGGCTAAACTGCATTTTCACCAGTTAAATTTAATTAAAGGAATTATTATTTGAAAAAACTGTATTAACATCAAGTGTCATCCGTTACAAATTTATAAAAAATGTATTTGAACTTGAGTGGATGAATAAAAAATATTTTATTAACGATTGAAAATTTGAACAAGATATATATGGAGAGTGTGAGATAATAATAGGAATTTAATAACAAAAAAAGAAAGAAAGAAAAGGGCATACACTAGAAGTATCTGAAAAGATTCTAATTTTATTAAAATTCCTTTCTTTGAAAAATATTATCAAATTCATTGTATTTTAAAATAAATACTGAATTAAATTGTGTAAATTTTTTTTGAACAAATGGTGATGTACTTCACGATTTGTAACTTTATCAAATACAGTACGGTCAATTTATGAGTTGTTTGAAATTTATAAAGTGATAACTATAGTAGAATCAGTACGTAGTGAATATTTATAATGGCGTTAGTTATAATCTCCTGTTAAGCGTTAAGTTATAATCTCCTGTCTGAGTTCAACTTGATTAGTTCCTAGTGCCCATGACAATTAAATGGATGTTTGAAAAAGAAATGTTTAAGGTTTGATAATTATTTAAAGTACATGAGTTTAAAAGTTAATAATCATTATTTTTAGGAAGTAGTTGAAATTTGAGTTTTTAACATTTTTATTAAGAATTAATTTTTAATGATTTTTTAAATTTGAAAACGGGGCGAAGATAGAGCTTTTTTTATTCCAAAGGGTGGGTGAGTTCAGGGTGAGTATCGATTGTCCAATCAGGAAGCAGTTATTCAGTTGGGTATGAATTCAGTTTTCTGGACGGGGAGATTTTCTTTCTCTGTCTCTGGAAGCCAGAGGGAGGTTTCCTATTGGTTAATGGTATGAATTATAGAGTGTTATGAAGAAATATGGGTTTTTTTAACTTATAGTTCTAAGAAGTTGCCTTGCGTAGATTCGCTTGTAAGATTTAATTTCTTGAATGGATGGGTTTGGGTTATTTATTACTTCATTGAGGAATTTATCAGTCGGCTTTATTCGAAAGTTGCTGTATGTTTCCTTTCATAGATTACTATTGAAATTAACCGTTCATATTTTCTTTTTTTTCTATTACTAATCATATATTATCACTAATCAATAATCCAATGAATAAAAAATCATATTATCATGATAACAAAGTTATTTATTCAGATTTATGAATAATACAATTTACTAAATCCCTTACTTACTGAATCAGAGAGTTTAGTAAGCTAGAAATGGAATTTTATGCATAATAGAATTTAAGTATAATAATGTATTACTTATCTTATCTGAACCAATCAGGTTCGTGATAACTCATTAGATTTAGAAATGAGGGTCCAATTCACTGACCCTTAGAATAATTTTTCTGTATTCACTTTTAAAACTCCTTACTCACCATAGGTATAATACTACTTTTTTTGGATTGATAACTTCAGATCACTATTTCTACTCTCAACCTCCGACCCCGTACTAAATATTTGTTGTTAACAAATGCAATTTATCAAATCTATTCTTTATTCAGCAATAATTCTAATCAAACCTACATAAATCACGTTTTATCCATTGGAAGATATCTTCAATTCTAACAACATCATTTAAAGTCCCGAAGTGTTAGTTAAAAAGACAAAAAACGGCAGACTCCAGGATAAATCTTTAGATTTTATTAAAGTTGGCTTAATCAAAAAATATGCGAAAAGTTAAAAAGTAAAAACGTGATTTTTTAGATAAATTTTGAGAGGTTAGTTTAATTTTGAGATTTTCATAAGGGAGGTTCTGTACTGATGATAAAACCATCTAAATTTTTCAATACCAGGTGTTTCATCAAAATGTTCTGAAACCTTAGAATTTTTATAACTGTATTAAACTTTTAATACTTTAGAGTTCATCTAATCATAACAATTTATACTCAAACCCTAAAAACATCCTGGTTCAAATTGACCACAGTATATTTTCGTGAGAAATAAATTGTATTTAGTTTCCGCATGTGCTTCAAAAAGCTACATTAACTAATCATTCGATTCGATGTTTGGAAAAGTGCTGATAAAATTAAAATGCAGAGTTCAAAATTATTCTCAGTCTGAACATTTAGCACTAAAAGATCTTGTACATATTTAATAATCTGAGAATTTAAAATCCATTTAACGTGTTTATGAGTATATACACAAATATGAGTTCAGTGATTGAACTACAAATGAAAAAAATTCCGATGATGAGATTCTCAACAAGCTTTCGAATACTTTTTCTCCTCAAATAAGCACAAATTAATCTGATTGTCACTTTTTAAAACTACATCTAAATGGAACATTATAACATGCTTTTCTAATAGTTATTAACGGTTAGAATTTCTCTCATCTCACGGTAATATCATTAACAAATTTCACTATCCTTCGATTCAAAATCGTTTGGTTTAATTAAAAATATTATGGATAAATTTTTCCATCTGTATTTTTTTCTTTTAACATCTTTATTGTTTATAGAACAACAATTCCATAAATTTCCGATAGTGAATTTTTCTTTAGTCTTACGAATATTATTTTGTTCCTCGAATAAGTTCATATAATCAGATAACCAAATTTAAAAACTGCATCAAATGGAGCATTATCGCATCTGATTTCCTATTAATTATTAACAATTCGCTTTTCTCTCATCGTCACAATATTATTAAAAAATTAAATTCAAAACCGTTTGGTTTAAATAAATATATTACGAATAATTTTTTTTTTCTATTTGAGGGTTTTCAATAAATAACGCATCTTTTAACAAATTAAAAGAATAAAAATGAAAGAAACAAATGAAATAATTTTTTAAAAATTCGCCTGCTGTATAAATGTATTGAAGATATTTTTGTGTTTGTTTGTCGCAGTCTCGATACATATAATTTACAAAAACCTCAGAACAATAATACAAAGTAAATTTCGACTAAACTTACTTGATGAATAAGATTCAAAGAAATATCATCAAAGCGTCCGAGCTCTTAAAGTTTCTGTCACCAAAAGAGCTCGATTCTCAAAAACTACTCCATGACATTACGAGAAGAGTACTCGTATTTCTTATCAAACACAAACAACTTAAGATTTAATATTTGTCCATCAGAATCACCGAGGGGGGAAAAAAAGAGTCGGTTTATTGCAAATGATTATCAATGTTTGAAACAA
>BMAW01074392.1:0-19473 GCA_019974015.1 Nephila pilipes | reverse complement strand
ATATATATATATATATATATATATATATATATATATATATATATAATTTTTAAGATTATAACTTTAGGTTTAATTCTGGTGATTTCTTTGCACATTTAGAAAACAGCTGTAAAAACATTCTAATGCATACACAAAAAATACTATTGAAATTATACTTGGAAGGTAATTGCCCATGTTTCAATAATTTACATTTATCACTGAATCGGGGATCAAAAGTGCTACAACATACAAATTGTTCAAATATTCCAAACTTATCTATGGAAAACACAAAAACAAATTCCATACTCTTTTCTTTTAGCCCATAGTTGAAAATATATCTCTGTATTTTTACTTTTTATAAAGAGTCATAAAAATTCAAAACAATTGTATCAAAAAAATATCTTTTTGTTTTTATATTGAGACATTTTAACAGGTAAAATTTAGGAAAAAACATTTGTTCCGAAGTTTTTTATCAAAAAGAAGAAATAAAAAAGAACATATACTTATTGCATACTTTATAACCCACCATGCTAATATACTAGCACTTGTCCTTTTTTTCATCACTAGTGCAATTTGTTTACTTTGTTACCAAACAATTATGTTTATGTTTACCAAACAATTATGTTGATGGTAAAGGAAGCTTGATAAAAGTTAAAATATATTCACATCAAAATTTATAAACTCGTGCATAAAATTTTCAAAAATAAATAATTTCGAAATAATGCAATTGAACAATTGCATCCTGAATTAAAAATATATTAATGTGTCTTCGGTAAATGTTCAAGAACTTATAATGGTTCTTTACACATATTAGCAGTACTAACAACGTTTGGAGCTTTTCAAAAAATGCTTTACAGGGGTTATCAAATATGTTTACTGTATTACTTAGTTTCCTTTTACCCCCATAGAGGTCTTATTTTTTTGCCAGCATTGGGCAAAACATTCTATAAACTTTTATAGTAAGTTTCATTGAATTTTTATATCTTACCTTCCAAACACTTTATAATCAAAGTTTTTAGTTCGCAGTTTCAAACATGGGGACTTTATCAAATTGGTAATTTTATTTAGCAAATAAGCTGAAAAAAAAGTAAAAAAAAAAGCTGATAGATAAGGTATGGGAAATTTAGAACAATTTATTGCTAATTACATCAAAATTCATATTTTTTCACTAGTCATATACGTTCAGGATATAAAAAATATTATTGTATAAAATGTTCATGCAAAAATTAAAAAAATATATACATTTCAAAACTAATGTCTAAAAGTACACTTTTTACACTTTAGAACTCCATTAAAAGTTATTTATAAGGATTTTTGTTATATAGGATAATAAGAAGAGGAAAACTTTCCTCATGTTATATGATAAATTATATAAGAAATTGTTTCATAATTTATATAAATTAATCTATATAAAGTATATTTGCCTGCTCCCTAAAACCATTACAAAATGTTAACCATGCACTATATATGTGTTGTGAACATTTTGAGCACAAATAGCATTCATGAGTACTTTTCTTTTTAAGTATTAAATTTGTGATAATTAGTTTGATTTTTCAATTAACAGTTGATTTATCTTTAAAATAATAAGCAATTGAAAAATATTAATCCTGTCAGAGTATGACAAGATCATTATGAAATTTTTGTTCTTACTAAGTAAAAAAGTATCTTATCAGTTAAGCACAAAATTATTTTTCACAAATGTTTCAATCCTGTACCTTATTTAAAAATATGAATATTCTGGAATACTTCCTAATAATGAATAGACGTATCTAAAGAAATTATTTAATGGCACATATCTTACATAAAGAATTATTACGTATTTTTGAAAAAAAAAATCTTTTACTCCCTTTACATCAATATAACATTCACTCAGTTATAAAAAACGATGAATTTACTTCAATTATAATTTATGTTCCACTGTAGTACACATTAACATTAAGAATTAGTTTATGTGGCGTTGGTTATTGTGTGTAAAGTTTTGCTCGAATAGTACCTATCAGTGGAGCTGCCCTCCTTTCTCTAGTTGGGTGTAGACATTTTGACTGGTAGAATGAAACTTACCCATTAATATAAATGAATCACAATACTTGAAAAAATTATTTTATTTCTTAAGGGAACATAGTACCCCGAAAATGACCAAAACTCGAATTTCTTTTATTAGCTCATGTTAAACGTATGACTGTTCTAAATATGTGCGTTTTATTTATATGGGGTAATATAAGTTATGCAGACAATAGATTGACAACTGCTTTCCGAGTTGTCAAGACATTCGTCATGTTATCTGACATGACACATTCACGACAAACACTATGACAGAACAGAACGTATTTCAATATGTAGTTGTGTTTCTCTGCGTGGTCCTATATATATATATATATATATATATATATATATATATATATGAGCACGTACACTTCTACTCTAATTAAAAGAAATCCAGTATACGATTATACGATTGACACATGTTGCAAATTTTCATTTCAATTACTGTTCCTATGATGGAAAATAAATATATAAATTAAGATGGATTCTGCTTTCAAAGTATTTAACTTAAACTGAATAATACTATTCATTAATAATGAAAAAAATATTTTAAGTATTTCGTTTATATTTCTGCACTTCAAAACCTGGGCTGACAATTATTTTTGAGAATATATAAATTCATAGATTTTGTGTGTGAGATATGAACTGCATTAAAAAACTTTAGTTTGTATTTTGTGACGCAAGAAAATAATTTTATTTAAAAAAATTGTTTAACATTTTTAAACTTTGTAGAAGTAGTAGATATTATCATTTGGAAAAAAAATTTAATGACTTTTTAATTTCAAAAATATTTTCATTGATTGTTATGTATGCTTGTAATATATGTTATAGAAAAATTGTGTCAAGTTAAAAATTTTGGAATCAAAACAAGGTAAAAAAAAATTGCGCCCCATTTATAAAACTAAGAAAAATATGTTTCATATTTCTTAAATCTTTTCTGTTTTTTCTATTATGTAATTTTGATCATTGTCATTTCTTAAGAGATAGAATAAAAAGAAAACTTAATGTTATGAATTATGCCTAAAAATTTCAGGATTTAGAAAAAAAGAAATACATTTTTAATACAAACTGATGGAATGCAGCATCCAAAACAAATTACTTGCATTATTCTTTTGTGTACACGTTGTCCTTGTCGTTGAACTTCACTTTGAATTATTCATTTTTTAATCTAAAATTTTTTATCGAATGCTCACTCTCGAAATGTTTACTAAGTAACAGGCACATAAAAACAAGAACCTAAAATGTTACTTGCCTTTTGAGAATATAACTTGCCAGTACAGGTAACGTCCTCGTCACTTGACAGAGATTCAAAATTTTGAGGTCCATCGCCAATAGCCCTCGTGTTACTTCCAGAGTGGTATTAATAAAACAAACCAAAGTAGCAAGGACAGTTTGTCTTTATTGCATTGGAAATGGCTAATTCACAAAAGAAAACTTCGAGGGGGGAAATGGCATAGAAAAAATTGAAAACATACGGAAATTGAAAATTCCGGAAGAGAATGACCGTATTTGAAGCATTATGGAGGTTTCTTCATTGACGTTAAAAGAAACCAACGTTGTCCGATGCCGAATGATGACAGCAACAATTTCGATTTCAGATTTGGATAAATAGTTCGTTGTCTCAGCGACTTTATCAAATTCTTGTATATATGAAGGGTTCTAGAACTTTCAAGACCAACTGAACTCTTGTTAGTGATAAAAACTGTACGTCGGAATACTTGAGGTAGGTGATGTAATATTTATGCTAAAGATAAAAATGATTTTGTACATTTGAAAGAATTAATTTGTAATGTATAAAGCTTTTTTAGCATAAGAATGAATCGTTTAGTGTAATGAAAAGGAGGAATGTTTTGTTAATTGTTCTATAGAGTAGATAACTTTTTTTTATAGTATGCCAGCAAACAATTTTAAATATATTTTATAATTAATCTTTTATATCTTGTAGATTAAATATATTGAATTGATTCAAAGGCGATTTTGACATGTAAAGTTTGATTTAGTAACTATAATGTTTGAAAAATTTAGTTTAACTTGTTTAGAAGTCCTTATACCCGAAACTTGTAGGATTTTTTAATATTGTTAAATGTATTAGAGTTACTTTTAAATCCTATGCTCGTTCTCGTTCGTGAATAATGTTTTAGATAAAGTACATACGTATGTGTGGAGATCACCGGTAAAATCAATTCATGGAAATTCACAATTTTGTCTATAATCGATTATTACTCTGAATATGCTATTGTGCATATATTTTTTAAAAAGTATTCGATGTTTTGACACATTTTAATGATTATTTTGCTTTTACAGAAAACCAATTAAAAAGGAAAGTTTGTTAGAACTGATAAAGGGATAAAATTTTATTTTAAAGAATTTTATTTTTTTTCTCATAGAATTCGGTGTAAAAACCAAGAGAACGTTTGTCTATTCTCCGGAAGAGAATAGAGAAAAAGATCTACAGTAGAAGGGATTCGAGAAATTTTGCAGGATAGTGGATTGAGCAGTAGAAAGCATTACAAGCATTTGTTCATATATACGCAATCGATGCAAACATATACTCACTAAAGTGTGACACTATTTGAAATACGGACAATGTTATTAAGGTCTAAGTCAAACATTTCAAAATTTTAAGATATCTCCACTGATTGTTGTATTTTAAATGTACAAGGAAGTAAACTGCAAATGAAAGCAGATGTAGGAATCTTAGTTGATGATCCAGTGGATACTAAGGATTATCGTATTTGGTTACCAGGTAGCAATGAGTAATATAGATGACATTAAAATCCTACACCTAAAAAGAGATGAAATAAAAATGAGATTTCATGTTTATTTGTTTTCATGTCATGGGATTGAGTCACAGGATTCGTGGAATATTTTGTAAATGATTAATGTAAAGCGCATGAAGTGAAATCTAAGAATGAATCAGAATTAAAGCCTAAACTACATGTTTCACAATGGAGAAGAATCGAAAGACATCAGAGGAAACACTCGCATATTAATTTTTATTTTTGTCCTTCATTCAGAAAATCATGTTTGAAGTCAATATGGGATATTACTAAGTACTGTGAAAAAGAAAATTTAGTATTTAACCCGGAATTATTAAATTTTAAATATATTTTTTCAAAAAGAACATCAAGTAGATTGAGATATATCAAACAATTCAAATAGTGAAAATGCTGACGAATTGGATTGTTCCAAGTTTTCTTTCGGGGAGAAAAATTCATAATGTTGAAGTCCTCCTTACTCTCGAACATTCCTGGGAGATTTCAGGAAGGAAGAAATTGTGGGTATCAAGCAATGGATGAAAGGATATGAACAAAATTTGTTTAATCCACTTTTCCACGGTCATAAATCTACCAAAATAATCCCTACTAGACTCCCTGTCTTTTGTTGAAATTCCCTAGAATCCCTAATTCTGTACCGTGTTCTATGACGTCTATTATAGAAAGCCTCATTTATAAGAATCAAAGCAAGAGAAAATTCTTACCCTTGTTCTCTTATGCAGTTCTGACTTTTTGAACTGTTCATTAAACGGTAGAGTTGTATCTCCCGCCATGTAGAAATACTCTCTCTCTTTGTGTGTGTGTGTGTATGTGTGGAGAATAAATTGTTAAACTTGAACTTAGCTTCGACTGGTTTTTAAGTAATTAAATAGAAACAAGAAAAGAAGAAAGGCGTTACATTTAAAACTGGTAGGATAAATGGTCATGTCAGGGTTATCTCCAAATTTACTTTGTCATATCCTTGAAAAACAGCATGAAAGTGAGAGAGAATCTCAACTTATGTGCATCAAAATGAATAAAAGTTTTTCTGCATTGGAAATGTCATTCGTGGCCAAACACATTCGGTAAATGTAAACATCCTTCTGTACGGCTATGTTCGGAAAAAACGAAACACTTTCTGCTTCAAATTCTCGTCAAACCCCACATTTGGGATCACAAGAAAAGTTCTTTTTCTTCCATTTGGAATATTTTCAAATTATTGTACCTTCTATCATGTTACTTTATGAACTGAACTACAACATCTGTAGTGAAATGTACTCAAAATTGGAAACTCCTGGTTCTTCATCCTGTTATTTTTAAAAATATTTCACTACAGATTGCATCGATTACCACTATAAATTACAGGCTTCAAACTACTGACTTAATAAAAATAAGAGTGAATTCATAATACCTTTTTCAAGTTAAGAATGTAATAATGAAGCAAAATAATTCGAACTGTGAATATTCTTTTAAATATTTTATTTCATTTATTTATTGTAGTCCTTAACCATTACATATAAAATATATATTTATACAAAATGCTCTAATTATTTAAACATGAAATATAAGAATAGTTTTTGAAATAAAAATCTGAAGGGAAAATCTGAAATCTTTCTGAACGGATCAGCACTAAACCAATATATTAGTTCGTGCTTGAATAATCCTAATTGTAATGATCTATGTTGTGTTCAAACTGAACATTTTTCTTGAGCACAGTGTCATTAGTTTTACTGATTGTTCCCAACATAGGTTTAACCTGAATGAGACATTATCAGAATATTTTCAAAAGAAATTAAATTGCAGAAAAAAATTGGAGTTTTCAACCTCAATTAATTTTGGAAGGTTTAACGGATGAGTTACCTACCTAGTTAAATCAATTAGTAATAGTAAGCCCAACTAATTCCCCATCATAATGACTCACAGTGGTGACTTAACTTTTTAAAATACAGGAATTTACTCCTGAATCAAGTAGGGTCAGAAAAAATGAACTCATGGTTAAAATATATCAAATCACCTCAATAGACCACTTGCACCTCTTATGACCAGGTATCCAACCTCATTTACATCTCGACCACTAAACCATTTCCGGCCTAATTTCCAAAATTATTCGAGGCCGCGTACAAACTATTTCGCTTATCATCGTCCATATTTTAGCAATTGACCAAATCACAATTATTATATTGAGCAGGAATTGTCACTTTTACCCTGTAAATTTTGTACAAGACAAGGCATTTTTAATGAATACCATTGGTCATAAACGTGTCCTTTGCGACAACCTAATTTTTTGAATAACTTGCCCTTATCTAACTCTGTTTCCCAGTGCACAGGAAACCCTGTTAGACCTGAACAAAGCTTTAGGAAAAATCAAAACACCTCTACTGAGGCTCATGGCCCAGTACAATGACAATTGCTGGTGTCCGGACATCTATAGACCAAAGTACATACTTTAACAACCCCAAGCCTAGCAAACTTGGGATACTTACCCATTTCACGTGACAATGTGAATGTTGTTATTGATATTGTCCTTTTTAATATTTTGTAAAACAGCATGTCTAGTGGGTTTCAAAATTTTATCTGAAAATCCCACAGCTCATGCATGATCATAAGGTGAACTGTAAATAGGATATTCCAGTTTGAGAGACAGACGCATGTCGAAACGAAAGCAAGTAAATCAAATGTGAGTTAAAATGCAATGTTTGATAATGTTTTTATTTGAAATAAAAATTATAACACATCTAATTATTTGAACTTTGTCATTTAACACATTGAATGAAAGATCTATTTTTTAGAAGTTTCGATGAAAATAAAATTTTCAGACACACAGTTATGTAAAGCGAAAGACGTTTGAAATTTTGATATAAAGCTAAAGAAATAAGAAAGTGCATAAAAAATATTTTTAAAATGTTTTTGAGCAGTATTGAAGAATCTTATTTTCTGTTCGTCTCTGTTTCTATGTGACGTGGAGAGCATAAGAAATTGTTACTTCAATTTTATTATTTTATAGTTTTAAAAATCGTCTCAATTGATTACTAATGAAATGACTAATTATTTCAATAAAAAATATATTTTACGAATAATTAAAAAATTGTTTTACGAGATAAAAATGAAAAAAAAAATTAAAAGAAACTTGTTAATATGAGATTAAATCAGGTTTTCATGATATTTTTTGACGTATTTTATGTATTCAGATTTACATAAAGATTCCTTATTAAATTAAGATCAGAAATAGAAAATATATTAGGCATTCCAGAAACATAATAAAATCATTTTTCATCAAATCACTTAATTAATAATTGGTTTCTTTCGTAAATGATAAGTATTAAAAGCTATGAGTAACAGAGTAAATAATTGCTCATTTATAAGGAAGAAATTTGTATTTAAATTAATTTTTCACTTCATTATTTGTTGAATAATTTAATTGCCTTACGAAAGTGCAGACTATTTATTTTTATAAGTCTTTGCTTACTATAGGAATTCCTTCAAAATAAAATAATCTATCTATTGATTTATTAATATGATTGTATTCGCACGCATTTTCAACCGAAGAGAATCTAAAGGAAACGAGCTGTTTAATGAGAAGTCTTGTGAATAAAAAAGAGGTTGATTTATAATAAGTTTGATTAGATCCTGCAAAAATACCCTCTCAAATGCAAAATAGCATTTCATACATATCATCATTATTATTTAGAAAGTAATTATAAGAAATGAAACGAAAATTAAAATAGGAATTGACATAAAGAGGATTTCAAAAAATATTGTTAAAGAAAAACATACACAGAAAAAATTTACAGAAACTAATTACCTTTAGTAAATTAATTTTCTAATAAAACAAATAAAATATCTTTCAAAAAAGAAAAAAAGATAGGCACAGGTCTTGAAATCATAATTAAATCCTTTTTTCTAAGATCTCGATTGTTATTAACAGCTGATCAGAAACATCTGCCTTTCCTCGAAAAACACCGCTGAAGCCAGTTTTGCATTGTGAAATAATAGTGGAGATGGATTCAAATAGCTTACAGTTAAGAATATCTTCTGAAGAAAGATACAATTACTTTTACTAAAGACTCAAAGATTTTATATCAAAACAACATCAGTTAATGAAATACCGTTAACAAGGGGGGGAGGTGCAGTCGTCCTTTGATATCGTCGCTTCACATTTTATTCCGAAACATCAATTCAGACGTGTAGATCTCTTATTTGCTATTATGTTGCAAAAAATTTCATCGGGTTTGAGAAAAATATTTCCTCTAGATTTTTGAAATTAAAGTACAGGATAATTTTATTCCATTTCCATTACTCTCAGAGACAAATAAATAAATATTTTATGTTTAGAAAAACACATCTTTTGAACGTGCAAATTTTTTTCCAGCATTTTTACTTGGTGACAAAACACATTCATCACAGCAAACTTCACTGTAAAATTTGCTGTCCGAAAAAATGTTGTAATGAAAATATATTGATATATAAAACGAGTAACATTCATGGAAGAGAAGAGAAATGATGAAATTACTTCAAGTATATATTGTACGGTAATAAATTTTCAAGTTCTTGGTTAAAATTAAACATTGTGATAAATGTTTTAAGCTCTGAGTTAAAAAAAACACAGGTCAACGTGTGAAAAAAATATGTAGGTTTAATTTCAACATATATATTTCATCGTTTCATTAGTACTGCGTAATGTAATACATATCCTTCATTACATACACACCCATACACATATATGTGTGAGTGTGCGAGTGCGTGTGTGTGTGTGTGTGCATTGATTGCGAGTGAATGAGAAGACAACTGTTTTTATTTTTCTCATTGAAAGTTGTAAAAAACATTCTAAAGTGATATATGCCAAAACAAATTACAACACATCTTTTGATTACAAATGGTTGGAACTTCTTCACGCCTTAACAATTAATGATTAATAGAAATTTATTGTTCCATTAAAACTATGAGAAGTCGTCACCACACTAAAAAAAAATCTTTTCAGTAGACTGTTAAGAAACAAAAATATTAAATTTCTGGTTTTAGTTCCGAAAAGTTATGTAATTATTCGTTAAGAATATCAAAATTTGACATATCTTTTCTGTCGTTCCGGGGAGCAATTCTTTTTAAATTTCTTCGCTTTTTTGTAACAAATTTCCGTAAGAAAAATTTCCCACTGAAAGAAACTGAACTATCTTCAAACAAAAGTATGTATTGAAATTAATTTAAATACTACAAACAGTTAAACATCACTACAGGACACAGCGCAGGTTACATAGGAGAGAAAAAAACGATCCCTAGTTCTAATTAAAGTTCGATCTATTGCTCTGGTCACTCTAATCAACAACGTCCTTTGGTGGGAGTCACGGGGTTTCTGCTGGAAAAGTATACAGTTCTGAACCTTCCCCTTTGAGCTTCGGGGCACATAGAACCGAAATTCAACACTTTATGTTCTGTATTGGGATGGTGGTCGAACTTTCCATCCAGCTCTGGTAGTAGCAGAGTCGGGATTGTCTAGTTTTTCTGGATGGTCTTCAGGAGTATTTGGTACATTGTTCTTCTTGGCGACGTTTTCTCTATCTAGTTCTAATGGGAATAGTTTTTGAATGGGCCTGATTACATTACCCGATTTAGTTCAGTTTATTCATCTTTCCATTTTTCAAATATTTTTATGATATCTTCAGGTAATTTTGAATCCCAAGAGATTCCCACTTTCCAGCATTTCTGAAGAAGCAATTTAGGGATTAATGTTACAGGGCAAGTGAGCCCTATGCAATCGAATAGCTGGAGTGCCATAGACAGAATTTTCCTTTTTGTAAATAATTCATCTTCGTTTTCGGCTTTTATCAGCTCATAAGACCAAGAGTCATCTTTTAGATTCAATGTAAGATCTAAAACTGGTACTTATTTTCGTAATCTGAGCTTTCTAATACAAATTCGTTTAACACAGAAAGGTAATTATTTGTCCATCCACGTAATTCAAATTCAGATGTCTTCAGAATTCTCTGAGATTCTAATCTAAAATGTTCTAATTCTGAAACAGAATATACGCTTGAAACACAATTATCATCATACATCGAGTCTTTGAGTTTCATGGCAAGACCTTTTAAAGGCTCTTCTACCTGATCTAATATATGATTCAAAACAGCTGCTAGTAGGAAGGGACTGCATGATATTCCGAATACAACCCTACAATGCGTGTACGTAATTGTGTTTTGCGGATATCCTTTCTTCCACCACATAAACCTAAAAACATATCTATCAGACTCATTCGACATTGTTTGTAAAACTCCCTGCTTTATGTCTGAAAGAAGTCCGATTTTTCCCCATCTAAATCAATTTAGAACAGCTGGGATCATTTTGAAAAGATTCGGAACCTTTTCAATGCATTCATTAATTGATACAGAGTTTAATTTTAGCGCATTAGTCAAATACAGGATGTACCTTGGTTGAGTTTTCTTTAAATGTACTTTTAATGTAAATTTAATGTAAGTTTTCTTTAATGTAAATTTAATGTAAGTTTTCTTTAAAGGTAAATTTAAATGTACTTTGTATGACAGATAATGTACATCTAAACATTTAGAAACGTCATTTATCTGATTAATTTGTTTAATGATACCTTCTCTTTCCACCTAATTAAAAACTTCTTGATATTTATTTAATAGGTTTTCATGATTTAAGGAATCGAAATGTATTCCTTGGCCTTTTTCAGCAATTTCTTTATTATCATGTCCAGTAGAATGTCCATCTAATCAAGGCAGATTCACCTTATATCTGCCTGTATAGTCTCAGATAACCATTTCTTTGAAATGATTCAAAGTAAGTTACTGGGTCTCTGTTCTAGAGCGTTTTTCGCTACAATCGCCAATACCCAAAGTGTCCAACTTCCAGATATCTGTAATTTTTGCATCATTTGCATGTAATGACAATACTAACAGTGAGTTATTTGTGGATTTGCTCTTTTCATCAGATTTAACCATTACAGTCCACCCTAGGAGTGTGTGTACGGCAACCAAACCTCCTGAAAGATGTTTTACATTCCCCGTTTACAATATCCCTGCGTATTGGGCTCCAATCAGCAAATTAATCTCACCAGAATTTATCTCATGTAGACATGATTGCTCATTTATCATTGCAGCACTATTTAAAATACCTAGATCTTTTAATTGTTTCAAAAAATATCATTAATCTTTCTAGGTAAGGAAGAACACAATTTCTTTTCATTTAAAACTTCCAACTCATAGTTGTAGATTCCATCGACGTTAAGAAGATTAATATGGTATCTTTGATGTTTTTCAGCGTGTTCAATTCCACCGAATGAACCATGATTTACAGTTTCCTCTCCTAACCCCTTCAAGTTCATCTTTCCTGCGATAAATTTTGTAATATAAGATCTCTGGCTACCATACCTATAATAACCCTAATCAAATGTTTCAAATTATTTTCTTTAATTTAAACTATTATAGTCTGAAGATAAACTTCCCTAGAACAACTATTAATCGAAATTATTATTATTATTATTATTCATTTCTTGTAATTCTGAATGAATATAAGTCCACTTAAGAGAAGAATAAAATATATAAACACAGTCAGTGACAAGAAGCAGCTAGAAATGATTTTGAACTAAATGAACTGCAAGTTTATTGTCAGAACTTGACACTACCGCTGAATTGTGATAGGTTTGTTTAGCTGATACCACCAAACTTAAAGAAGCTGATTGGCGGAATAAGATAATGTATTCTTACGCCCCGCGGAATGTTAAATTGGGTGTAATTTGGTCAATTTATCAATATTCGAGTTATAACATATTCATAACATGTTTACGCAATTTTATTCCATAGCACTTCTAAATAATCCTGTCTTGACTTTGTAAAGTTCAAACAAGTATTCTTTCTAAGTATTTTCGAAATAACCATACAAAAAAAATTAAAATCTTAATTTTTAATAGTATAGCATTGTGTTTTACGGCCAGGGAGTTATATCAACTTTTCAGCATCAAAAGTTCTTACAATTCACCTTTCTGTTAAATATTTTTACATGATCATCAATATTATGATCATAATATAATCGTGCTCCAATGTTAGAGAACAAAGTTTACATATAAGCTGCATTTTTTTAATTATAAAATTACTAATTAAATTTGGAAAGATTTGGATTTCTGGTATTTCCTTATCAGCATGTCTTCAGAAATAAATTTGACATTTCTCAGAAAAACCCATCTTTTAGGAATTAGTAGATATCTCCCCCTCGTTATATCAATGATAAAATATTTTACCAGAACTTTCCCAACATTTTAGTTAACAAAAGTATTTCACAAAATCTTTCTTCCAAGATTAAGTAAACCTCCCCTTTGTTGTATCAACGATTATATATTTTACCAGAACATTCTCACAGTAAACCCAACGTAACCCATGGAATTCCCGCTTCTATAGATCAGTAAACTTTCGTTGTATCACTGATAAGATATTTCACCTGAGCGTTCCTACAGGCACCTAGTATTCAATTCCCCCCCTCCCCCGCAATTTATTCAGATTGTATTAGCTACATTTATTTTAAGTTATGTAACTGCCTTTAATTAATTTGAATATACACCTAACTAGCTGGTTCATATGTTTCCAGTAAGACTAAAATCCGTCGAGCCAAACTTAAGGCAAAATTCTCTGTAAAAATTTGCATTGTTCAAAGCGATGAGTTGAATGAACAGGGACTTCATAGTTTTTCTTTGGTCAGGGTTCACTCAAAAAGTATTGCTAGGAAAAAATAATCTAACTTGATAGTTAGCTGTATTAACATTATAAAAAATAAATTTATTATTCGACAGAAATACTAGAGTTTGATTTTTTCATATTAAATCCAGTTTTTTGGATGGTTAGTTCAAGTGCTAAGAATAATTACCAAAAGAAAGAATTCCCATCGTCATATTCGTTTTTCAGAAAGATGATAAAAATTTTAATAAGTACAAAAAAAAATAACCTTAAGTAATATAGTCTGACTTCGATTGTTAAATTTATTTCCGATTCAGAAAATGTATTAACTTGTTCATCATTAACGGCCTTTTAAGTCTTATAGAATGAATAATACAAGTGCTGAAACTATGTAGATGTTCTTTTTTCTTCTAAAAAATAATAAGAATATAGTAAAAATAATTTAATACATCTAAACAGCAAAAATATTCAGATATTCAGAAATTGTATGGCAAAGTTTAAAAAAAAATCACGGGTAGTATAGTGCATTCATTACTAAAATGACATAGAGTATTCATAGAGTTTTCTAAAATGACAAAATATAAAGTAATAATGCTTACATAAGAAGGTAAAAGTTCACAGTGAATTCGAATACCTTTGTGTTAAAAGCAGTTTCTTTTCAGTTGTAAAAATAATAATAATTTCGGTACCATACATTTTGTGCGAAACATAGCTAATATTTATAGTTATTTTTCAAAGCTTAATTCAATTTTTCTGTTCATCAGAAAATTTATAAAGTAATGATTCGAATAAGATTAGCACAACATATTTATTGTTAGTTTCATATAATATAATCAAAACTCATTGGTTACAAAAAGAAAAAGTCTTAAATTTATTTTACCTATCCATATAAAATTCGTTTAGAAAAGAATTGTTTGTAGTTATTCTAACTTAGTGGTTTTTCAAATATTAACTGTATATTTTCATTACGCTTACTGTAGATCAATTTAACTATTTCATAATTTAGGGTTTTTATACTTAACAATTCGATCTAAATTTATTCAGTAAATTCATTTAACTAAAGGTTGTTAGAAAAAGAATGCATGCTTGAAAAAATTAACTTGAGCTGTTATAGTTAATAAAAAAAATAAACTTGTTGAATATTAAACAAGATTGTGAGACTTTACAGAAGTGAATTTTTCGAAAAAGCTAAATATGTATGCGTGTGTGTGTTAAAGGAAAAATAATTCATTAAGTAATCATTAAAGAAAAATTACAGTAAAAAAGAATTGTAGTAAAATCATTTTTAAAAAAAATCTAATATATATTTCTCAAATTTCATATTCAAAAGAAGTTTAACTTGTTTTCCTATTCAGATAATATATATAATATTTGTTAGAAACGAAATGTGTGTGTAAAAAATCTAACTTGATATTTTCAAATATTAAAGGTAAAAATCATTTTTCCCCCAATAAACTTACTGATGATCCAATGTAATTATTTCGTAATTGAAGGTTTTTTTATACTAAACACTAATCAATCGGAGTATATTAATTCATTGAATTAAACAAATTTGCTGTTAAAACGATATATACATATAAGGAAAAAAAAGCCTACTGAATATTTTTATAATTTCTTACTAAAACATGATTGTTTCAGTCTTCAAAGAATCAAGTTAAATTCAATGGGTAAGAAACAGCTGTTAAATTTCATTTCCTATTCATATAAAAGTGTGTTTCTTATAGTCTATTCATTTGAATTTTATTAAAATGTTAAGATACATACATTAATAATGTTTAAGCAAAAAGGTAAAATTACAAAATAAAAAATAACCCGTTGTTTAAAAAAATAGTTTCTTTTCAGTTATAAAAATAATAATCATTTCGATACCATACTATGTACGCATATATAAAAGTTTTCAACTTCATCTAGCTAATACTTAATCAAGTATAAGTATCTTTACGTAAAACATAACAAGAAAAAAAATATTTTCAACAAATTCCTTCAAAATATATTCATTCAGTTCCTTCAAACGAAAAGAAAAAGTGGATAAAGTAATGATATCCAATTCATCAAACTTATGCAAAGAAATCAAAAAATACCTATCAAAAATCAATTATATTCATTTAACTAGAATAGCACTTATATATATACACAACACAACGAGCTTATCGCTCCATAAATAACAATCCCAAAGATAACGGGGTGGGGTCCCTTAACGATATAGTAGGTACACAAGGTAACGTTGTCAGTATATCCAGACCAGCGCGGCCTGAAGGTGAAGTTACACGTCACTTCCGTTCCGCATACTACGACGCTTACTGCTGACGTTCTTAGTGTTCTGCACTTCTTTTTGCATAACTGAATGAGTTTAGAGTTTTTGCTGATCATTTTATTGCAACGATCAAATTTATCAATATGATAATCAAAATATCTTCAAATATTTAACTTCAATCTCTCATATTTGTTTATTCAAATTTTAAAGCACGAGTTCTTACCCCGACAGGTATGCTATATTCAGAAAAAAAAAAATATTAGGTTTCTCATTTTAATTTTGAATCGGTACGTGCATTAATTTTATTTTTAAAAGAAAAAAAAAAGATTATTTAATAATTTATTAGATAATTAATATTTTACGAAATATAATTATAAAGGCAAAACCAAATTGTTAATTTCAAAATTGAGAAATTGCGTCCTCATTCTTCACATTTAATTATTACACTTTTTATATTTTGTTTATAAGAATACAATCTCAAAAGAAGAGGGATTATTTTCTTTAAAAAAAAAAGTGTATAAAATAATGATATCCAATTCATCAAACTTATCCAAAGAAATCAAAAAATACCTATCAAAAATCAATTAGATTTTTTCGTATAATTAGAGTCCTCATATAATAAGAGTCCTCATTTCGTATAGTTAGAGTCATCAATCCTTTTTTCGTATAATTAGAGTCTAATTCACAATTTCTTTTTTAAAAAAATATTTTTATGATTGATAATAAAAAAAAAAATGTTCCTGCAACACAGCACACCTATTACTCTTCTCAAATTCACCATACTACTTCATTGCTATTCGTTCTCATGCATGTTAAAGTGACTGTATTATTTTATTAATGTCGCATGGAGAAGTATTGCGAGGTGTAATGTAGACGCACTTCATAAATTTGAACCTCATTGACGAGGAAGACACCTGATCTGGCACCTCCATTCCTGAATTCACACTCCAAGCCACGGGAAGACTTTGACAAGATTTAAAGTAAATCACACTTGCTACCTTGAGGGTCTTAAGTGTCAGTAGGGTTTGAGCCAACGACTGGACAAACACAATGCCGACCAGAAATCAACAATCATGACCATTAGGTAACCAGGGGCTCTATGTACGTGAAAAATAAGTTTTGAACGCCACAGTTTCTCATCGATTCGGAAGATTCTAATCTATGCTGGAACAATGATGTGTTAGCTTCACATCATATTTTTTGATGATGTTATTCATCACAAAATTGTGTTCCACATTAAAATAGAGAAACTTATTAATTGTGTACAACCTTGAATAATATTTCTTCCTTTAATTTGAATTTTATAAAACAATGGCCCGTTAAAAAGTAATTAAAATTTCCCTTAAATTAAAAAAGAATGATTTTTAAATTAAGTTTGAATAAATAAATTGATGAAGTGGAAACTGTAGATACCCATACGCGCGCGATCAGTAAATTAAGGCAAAAACTATCGGAAAAAAAGCTTATTCTTAAATTTTCATAAATATTTAAAGTATATCATAAATTCAAATCACACCTCCAATTTTTTCTTAGGATAGTTCTGTATATATAACTTCTGAAACAGGGTTTGGTTTATTGGTAACAAATCAGAAAGCAATTTATTCGGTACTATCAAGACATTAAAAATTATAAATAATGAAAAGATTTCGTTCGTTCAACACTTGTTTCAGTGAATGGGCTCGAATAATTTTTTTTTATTTTATTGAAATATTTAAAAATATTTAACCAAAAATAAAAGAAAACGCTTTCTGTAATGTAATTCTTTTCTTCCGATCGATAATGCGCTAATTTCAGCGCAATGAGTCCAAAAATGACTTAACTCAGGTTTTGGAATAAATAATTCTCATTTCGTCACTTAAGTTCGTTTGGTCAACTAAGAAACGGGGAAACGCCGGTAAGTTTATTGACTCGTTTTAATGAACTTTTTTTTGTATTCTTGTTTATAAAAGTCTTCCTCGTAAATTTTGGCCTTTTTGTCAGAGGTCATAGGGGATTAATTTTTTTAAGAATTTGCAGCCTATTTCTGTAAATGACGAAGGAAAACAAGATTAAATAGCTTCACCAGAAGACATCTTAAGTTAAAAGTATTGGTTTAAAAAATTTTAAATTTAAAAATGTAATTAATTTGTTATTATATAACACCTGTTCTTTTCTTTTTTTCTTTTATTGTTTCAACTTTATTTCTTTGTTGTTTCTACTTATCTTTATATTACTTGTTTACAGGATTTTGTAGTATTTTTATTGAAAAAGCCTACATGACTTTTATGAATGCACGTATATTACTTTGTAAACTTCATAAATATTTTATGGAGCAATTTACTTCAGGGTCAATTCTTTATGTTTGTTAAAATATTTAATTTACCTTATCAAAAATTGCGTAAAAGGATTAAAAGTTTCAAAAAAAGTTATTGTAATTGTATGACGTTTTAAAAGCTTGTACAAAATTTTATAGCTTTCGCAAAATTATTATTTGATGAGTTACTTATACTATTTTTGCGAGAGTGCCAAATCTATTTCCTTCGTTTTTGAAATTTTAAATTGCTTTCAACATCTTTTTCGTTTTTCATGATAGTCATCTAATTAAGCAAATAAAGTTTTTATGCAATCTATATAGTTTTGAAAAAGTTTCTGTTTTTTTGTATAGTATGTTTGATAATTCGGTGCATAGAAAAAGAATTTTAGTACAAAGTTTTTTTTTCAAAAATCAAAAAACTGAAATGAAGCTCTTTTTTACTATTTTGTAGTTTGATTTCTTAATTACTTTAAAATTTTGTTTTATATTTACAAGATATATTTGTACTATAACACGTGTGGCATGTATTCTCTCGATTTCGAAAAATAAATTTAGGTTAAGACAAATTATTTTAAGTAAATTAAATTAATCTTAAGTAAATCACAAATTTTTTTTACATATTTATCATATATTTGGGAGATTATGGTTTTTGGCAACGTAATAATTTCTTTGAAATTAAATTGGAATTATGATAATACTCTTAAGTAAGTTTCAGCATATTTTACTTTAATTTCATGAATTGTTTGTGAAAGTTCCATTGAGTTCGGTGAAAGCTATTTAATTGTAAAATATGTTTCTTGGTGTATTTTGGTGTTAAATATTTTAGTAAAAATATTTTGCTGAATTGGATGGCTTAGATCTGTAAAACACTTATAAACCCGAATGTCCGTCCAATTTCATAAATCCTGTGTAATTAATTATTTTCATATTTGACTTTCTTTGTCTTCCTTCATCCGTGTAGCCGGGGATGATGCACTTTAAATCTGTCGAGGCCATACTCCTCCCAGTGGTGGGGTGTGGAAGTTAGATGAAGGGGGTGCCAGATCAGGTGTCGTCCTCGTCACTTGACCGTGGCTCAAAACTATGAGGTCCGTCGCCAATAGCCTTCGTGTTGCTTCTAGTGCTACGTTAATAAAAACTAAAACTAAAAAATTGTAAATATCTTTATTCATAAGTTTGCATGATTCTAGACAGTTTTCAGATTATTTTTTCTTTGCTTATATGTATCGTTTCATTAGTACTGCGTAATGTAATAATACATATCCTTCATTACATACATACACATATACATATATACGTGTGTTTGTGTGTGTGTATGCTTGTTAAAGTTGTGTGCATTGATTGCGAGTGAATGAGAAGGCAACTGTTTTTATTTTTCTCATTTAAAATAACTGTAAAAAAACATTCTAAAGCGATATATGCTAAAACAAATTACAACGCATCTTTTGATTGCAAATGATTGAAACTTCT
>BMAW01074391.1:17071-84027 GCA_019974015.1 Nephila pilipes | reverse complement strand
AATATTTTAATGAAGATCTATATATTGCAAACAAAATTAGCATTTTATAAATTAGTCTAACAATAAATGATAGGTTGACAGTAAAACATGATTCAGAGAGCGATTTGCAGCAACAAAATTGTCAATAAAAGTATAAAACAAATTGCACAATGTGTTTCTGACAACACAAACCGCTATTTCGTACTAACAAGAGAAAATATAAATTTGCAATTTTGTGTACGTTAAGCGGTAATGCCAAAAATGAAATATAAATTAAAACCAAAGAATTTGTATTTTTCTTTTCTTTTTCTTTTTTTTTTTTTTAAAAAAAAAAGTATCTGATAAACTGTTCATTTTCATTTACTCTACGCTATAATAAACTTTAATCTATTGAACAATACGTAAACTCAATTCCAAAGAAAATTTCAAGAACTGTAGAGTAAAGGAATCATTTCCAAAAGAACTTTTTAAGAGTGATTGACCCATTGTTACACTTAACAGGAGTGTGAGTGAAATTTACTGGCGCAAGAGCCAGATGGGGCCATACTGCTCCAAACAAGGTAAATCTATGATCTAGACTTAAAACAATGAAAATGAATTGGTCGACAAGAAGGGTCAAGTGAGAAAGTAAAGTTTATTGGCGCAAGAGCCAGATATGGCTATGCCGCGCCAAAAATGATTTAACTGTGATCTAAACGTGAAAAAAAGAAATGGAAGAAAAGATAAATTTGTTGACAAGAATGAGGGTCGAAAATAGAGAAGGATCGCTAGGGCATCCCGGGGGCGAGTCCTCCGTCTTTATCAAAGACAGTTAACCCCATGGGAAAGAAAAAGATCACTAGGGTGCCTCGGGGTCATGATGCCCGTACTTACCTGAAGAAGGCAAGTCCCCGAGGTCCCCTGATATAATCTCCAGGGGCAGGTGCTCGGCTATACCCCCAGACGCTGGATACCCATTGTATTCGCCTCTTACGACATGCATGAGCTACAGTGGGACTATTCTGTCATTCTCGGTCATCACACTTGTCTGCACTTAATAGGAAGAGAAGGCAAATTTCTATATAAAGGACAACTTAAATGGTCATACAACAGCTAATTTACCTCCTTAAATAATAAGATGGGTATAAAAGAGATAATGATGTGTTTCAAGGTCATATGACATGGATTAGTTACATGGAAGGACGAAAAATGCTTAGTATCATTAACAGTAACAAAAATGCAAATTAAAAGAGAACTGATTCTAAAGTACAACTAGGCAGGTTTCAGTTGATAAATGTGGCATTATGACTGCCCAATGAGTTACTTGTGATAATTCAATATTTATATTTCGGAAATAATTACTTGAACCATTAGAAAATACACGTACATGCAATGCTTATGCTCTATCTACTTCTTTCTTCAAAACTTAATTCTAAGAAATCTACTTTCAAATTTAATCTAAGTTTTCAATTGACCTATGTTGCTCTTTAGTGAAATTAGTATTACGACGGACCTTTTTGGACAAACTTTTTTATTAAAACTTAACAATAAAAATTAATGGTTAATTCATAAGTACAGTTATTGTGGGTGTCAAAGCCACAGTAGTTGCCCACGTCCGTTATTGCTGAAAGTCGTTCAGCTTCTGCCTAATTTTAACAGAGGACCGGTAGGAGGCGCGCACATGCGTCCACATATGTATTTGATATGGGTTTAATATACAGAGTTCTCAAGATGTTTCGTAGTGCGCCATGATTGCTAAAGTAAGTGAGTAACATTCAAATGTGAAACTATCCATTAGAACAGAGGTCTTCAAACTGGGTTCCGCGGATCCCTAGGGTTCACTGGAACTTTGACAGGGGTTCCGCAAGAGATCACTACTTGTTTAATCAAAGTGCCAAAACTTTTGGTAAAATTATAATTTTTATAAAAGATTGAATTCTTAAAGAAAGTTGATTGTAAAAACAAATATAAATATTATATGGATAAAATAAAAATTTAAATTTCGTGAAAGTCCCGTACTTCAAATACATTACTCGAGACACATAAGGTCACATATAAGTTTTCGTTCTTTGGCTTAGTCGGTATACCTCAAATTATAATATCGACCGATATTCAGTAGAAAAAAAAATTTAGTCAAGTTGATATAATGCATTTTTGGTTTGACATTAGAAAACAATATTCCGAAATTGTCAAAAGATCTGTGAAACATCTGATGTCATCTTTTTAAACATATGTATGCGAAAAATCTTTCTCTTTGTACGCTGCGACAAAAACAAAATACAGAAACAGATTGGATGCTGAAGAGGACATAAGAATGCTGATTTCAACAATTATTCAAGACGTAAAAGTATTTTGCAATAAGAAAAACCACAGCCAAGTCATTAAAATTTTTCTTTTTATTAATTTGCTATAATTAAAATATTGTTGCTTTTATTTATTATTCATAGAATATAATTTAGACTTCCCTCCCCCCCCCCAATACCTATTACCTACTTACCATTCATTATCTTACTAAGACGTTTCTATTGTGATAAAATAGAGATGCAAAAATAATTTTGTAAACCTGAGTAGGATAAAGCTTTCATATCCTATTTTTTCTTCTCTTTGATCAAGGCGTTCTTCCAAGATAAGGTCAAAGGGTTCCTTGAAGTTTAAAAGGTTGAATATCTCTGCATTAGGGCACCTTATTACTGCCTACGTTACCTACTATGACGTAAATGAAGGGTAAGGGGGTATTTTTTTTTTAATTCAGCTATTCAAAAAGTTTTACGAATAAAAAAGAGATAATTGAGCTTATAACAGCTCATTTTTGTAGAGAAATTACAATTTTATGATTTGAATCAGTTGTTATTTTATAAAGTTATATGAAAACATGATATTTAATCACATTGGAAAGTTGTAGAATAATCTAATTTATGAGAATCGCATCGAAAAATATAGACTGAATTTTTAGGAATGTGATTTTATTGTTCTCTATTCTTCTTTAATCTATTATTATTATTCATTTGTATCCAGGGACGTCTTAAGGCATGGTCCAACTGAGCCCGGGCCTAGGGCCTCGCCTTTGAGGGGGCCTCGTCTCTTTCTTAATTCGGCCTCAAAAAGATCATGATCAGAATAATTTTAATCTTCAAGTGTTATTCCCGGACATGACTTGTTGAAGACAGTTACTTCTAAATTAAATAGTTCTATTTACAATGTTTGGTGAGATTCAGGGAAAATATTAGTTTTATTTCTGAAGCGAGATATATCCAATTTATTGATAAAATTGTTGCCGTGGGAAAGACAGCCACATACATAACAGATACTCCCTTCAAGCTACCTTTTATTTATTTGCACACATGAGTCAAGAATTGCTCATGATAGGACAAGAGATAACACTTAAGACCCCAACAGAAGTGACAAAAGCACATTCCCTATTTTATGACAGGCGTCAGGGCTAGTAAAAAGAGGGTTGAAATGACCCGGACGGAAATCATACTTTTTCGAAGAAACGAGTGGCTTACAGTTCTAAATCGGTAATGTCTTCCTTTAAATTTAATTTCTTTGAAGCAGCAAAGATTAATTATGCTTTATTTTTTAATTGAATTTCTTTGAGATTTAAGATAGTATACAAATATTTATATCGCATTAAAAATCGTAAAAATCGCAGTGCAAAATGTAAAATAATATATAATTGTATTTGCATTTTACAGAGAAAGTTATAAAAATAATATCCAGTTTTAAAAAATTCTGCTCTTTTTTATTCCAAATTTTCTCTCTCTCCCTCTGAACAACATGAAATAATCTCTTAACAGTTTATAAAATTATACATAAATATTTGAATGGATTCTTTGGAACATTTTTTTTTATTACAACGTTATTCTGTATTTCACTTGGTGTGTGTGAGTGTGGATGGGTGTCATCAAATTTTCGATTGTTAATTTAACCAACTTCCCACTAAGCTAGAGCTCTGAAACTTTGGGAATCGTTCTTACTTGCCTACCAATGCAATATTTAGACATTTGCGACAAGTTTTAACTAATATTTCAACCATTTTTTTTAATAACGTAATTTGTATATTAACTTGGTGCCATCTATGGAAGATATATTGAATTACACGCAGAGAGAGTGATCTTAAAGACGAGAGAGAGATGATGTTTTTTTACAATGTTTCTTAAAAAGTTTTTATGTATTTCACTTGGTGTGTGTTAGTATGTCATCAAATTTTCGATCGTTAATTTAACCAACTTCCCATGCAGCTAGAGCTCTGAAACTTTGGGAATCGTTCTTACTCGCCTAATAATGCAATATTTAGACATTTGCGACAAGTTTTAACTAATATTTAAAATAAAAAATATGTAAACTTTGCCACCATATAAAAACGTTGTTTTAATAAAACTTTTTTTTTTTATCTCGAATTATTTTATATTGATTAATATGCATGAGTACGAACTTCCTTCAGTTTGAATGCATTATGATCTTCCCAAAGAATATTCAATGCGTATTGTAATTCAGAGAAATATTTTTATTTGCTTCTAATATGGAAAGCGTGATTATACTCGTTTAAAAATTCAAAGGACTATCCTTTTTTATTGTTATTGAAACCCAAATAAAAAAAAAAAGAACATTATAAAACGAATATATTACATTACTACGGATTGTTGTAATGTAATATAAATGTAGAAAAACAGTCATATAAGAGGAATTGTAGAGTACGATTTGATAATTAGAAAAATAAATGTCTGTGTAATAATTTAAAGTCTTAAGAGTAAACATAAAAAATGGAGAAGTTTTCGTCCAACATAGTACAAAATAAGAGATTTTTAGTGAATAAGACCCAACACAAGAAATTTTCTATATTTCCGCGAGTATGTTTAATCAGATTTTCTAGCAGAAAATAGAAATTTGCTATATATACTTCAATTTTAGTTCTTATATTTTAAAACTTATAATATATTTATACCTTATCACTCATGAATACTTTATTACTTACTAATACTTTATCACATATCGGTATAAAATACTTTTAATGAAAATCACGTACATAAATATAATTCTCCTAATTAATAATTTATGTAATAATGTTCTTTAATTTTTGGAATCTATGACTTCCTTTTTATCATAATTCTTTGTTTCGTTTTATAAGGATAATAACAAGGATATATATATTTCGTATAGTTACATATATTTTTCTGAAAACTTTTTAAGAGGTTCCAAATATTATGTAAAACAATACTATATAAAAACCTAAAAACCTTTTACAGATTTTTTTTCTGTATGTGTCTCTCATTTCTGTTAAAATAGCTTACTCAATATTTTCTTCGATATGATTTTACATTTACAATTTAAAAAATAAATAAATATTTAAGGAATTCTAATAATTAACTGTATGCGATAAAGCTAACATTGATTTATATTAGTAAAGAGTACATATGCGTATCTGCATTATAATGATAACTTGAAATATAATATTTTGTACACTAATAATAATAATGAAATAATCATAACATGAAAATAGAAAAATTATATACAAGAAATAATAACTTAATTGAAGCTTTGTTCTTTCTATCCATGGAAGAATAAAAAGAAAGTATTTAAAAAAATTCGATCTCATCACCTTCAGAATTTTTACGAAAACGAGAGTTACATATTACTCTTATTTCAAACACCCTTTTTTTTTACAAACTAGTGAGCGAGTTTCCTCTTTTTTTTCTCTCTCTTAAACAGAACAAAAAAAAAAAAAAAGCGAAATGCTACACATAGTTATATGCATATTACGTGAGATATGGCATAATGATTTTTAAAACAGTGTATTTATTTATTTATTTTTAGTACCAAAATAACAATTTTTTTCCTAATAACTCGTCCCCAGAAAGTATGTTATTTTTTTTTAAAAAAAAACATCTTAATTATTTTTAGGATATTAATAAAAGGGAAGCTAATAATTTACTAAATTATTCGTATTTTTTTGCATATCATCTTGTATCGGTTTAAAAGCGTATTCTAAGCAATATCTGGTCATTTATTTTTTAATAACTGACCATTTTATTTCAAAATTTCACTCATGTAGAAAATGGGTACTCCATTTAGTATTGAGATAAAACCTTTAAGGCTCCCGTCGACTCGACACCAAGAAATCCCGAGCGTAATATTAATCCTATGGAGTTTCGTACTTTTCTATTTACATCTAGGGTTTTGCTTTTAATTGCTTTGAAAGAGAGAGAAAAAAATTAAATGTTTTTCTGGTTTTCGATTTTTAAAAAAAAATTTCAAAGTATTTTTAAGTATTTATTAAAGATCTGAAAACTCACATCCCGGGCCCTAAAACGATCACAAAAATATTTTCTATCATTGGATGAAAAAAATAAAACCAGGAAATCTATGTTCTTTCAAATGCATATGTTGGTACTTTAAAATTTTTAAATTCCTCTACTTTTAAGCAAATTAGGAAAGTCAACATTGCACATTTGAGAAAAGAGGGAAAAGAAAACGTTCAGCTCCTCCTTTATGCGTAAGGATACATGATATTCCCCCGTGTCTCATTGATGAACGGTGATTTATGACTCGTTCTGTGGATTTCGTACTAGAAATGTAGTTTCTCAGAGTTCGCAGCGT
Organism: Nephila pilipes; assembly: GCA_019974015.1. Lineage (NCBI taxonomy): Eukaryota > Metazoa > Arthropoda > Arachnida > Araneae > Nephilidae > Nephila > Nephila pilipes. The sequence continues at coordinate 77,472 of BMAW01074391.1, read as the reverse complement.
GTTTGAGAAACTATTTACAATCACGCCGTCCTTTAGCAAACTGGAAACTGTATTTAAAAATTACTACAAATACGTTTTCTAAAATAGGCTATCCTCTACTTTTATTCTATCTTGTTAAAATTATTTATTATTTATTTTTATTTTGTATTATTTTCTCGATTTGTTTTAACAGCCACCTTCATAATTATATATCTAAGGGGGGAAAATGTTATTTAAACCTGTTTGTGTATCTTGCTTTTTTATGCATTTAACTTATTGAGTGCATTTTTTTTTTAATATTCCAAAATAAAAATCCCTATTTCTATCATATTTCAATTAACTGTATATACCTATAAAATATAATTTATAAAATTATTAATTATACTTACACGAAATATTTATACTTTTATTTTATGCTGTATCTAAAATGGTGCACCTATTGAGAGATTTTTCTAATTTATTTATATTAAAGGACATACTGCAGAGTATCTGACGGATGTTGTGGTTTCATTTGTGGAAAATAACATTTCACTCAGTGATTATAGAGATCAGTCATACGACAATGCTTCGAATATGTCTGAGAAATATTCAGGACAGCAAACCCGACTTCAAGAAAAAAAATAAATACTTGCATACGTACCATGTGCAGGGTGTAGCGACTCCCTTCTACAGCAGCGACAGATGTTAAAATGCCTAACTAACTAGCCTGATTAGACGTCTTTTTAGCCTAGTTGGTTAGGGCATGACAACAGGCGATCAACTCTTCTTCGGACCCTCTGGTCCAGGGTTCGAATCAACGCTGCCGCTTCCCGACCGCTGCACAGGGTATTCTTTGAATTTAATTGGTGTTCAAGCAGTAGAATGTAACTATAATGTAACAATTTACATTGATTTTGTCCAAAGTCTTAATAATTTTTTTTCATTGTCAATCCATCGTTGGAATATACCAGCATTAAATTTGTGAACTGTGACAGAAATAAAAATGTACTGAAAAACCTTTCAAATGCATGTTGGTCAGCACGTGCAGATGCAATTAAAGCTTTAAGCTCCGGATATTCAGAAATTGTCATGAACCTGGATCGCTTAAAAATCATGAATTACAAGCAGCGGATACTCGACTTTCTGCTAAAAAATTAAAAATTCAGATGAATGAATTAGAGACTACTTTTTTTTTTAACTATCCTTTGGAATGACATTTGGACACGTATTAACAAAGTAAATCTATTTCTCCAGAGTAAAAATATGGATTTGTCGAAAGGTGTAAAAATTATAAAATCGTTAATATATATATATATATATATATATATATATATATATATATATATATATATATATATATATATATATATATATATATATATATATATATATATATATATATATATATATATATATATATATATATATATATATATACTATATAACTATATATATATAAATGAAGATAGATTCTTTTGATTATTATGTGTCAAAAGCCAAGGAAGTATCATTTATAAAAGAGCATCAAAGTGTTCACAAGTGTGTAAGACAACACAGTGATAGGATAACTTTCCTTGAAGTAACTAGAGACACCGACACAACGTCTGAATTTATTTTAAATTAAAATTTTAAATTTATTGAACCACACTCGACTATCCATATAACATTAAACATAAATTAAACACAATCTAACTCTGGACTTTTATCACATGGAGTTGCAAAAACGCATACATTTCTCGCATGGTGCTTGCATCCCAATTGGTGGCGAATCGCAGGGCAAGCATGCACAAACAGACATATGGAATAATAACATCTGAATGATAGATCATTTCACTCCCTATTGACCAGTCTCTCGTCGATAATATGAATAATTCACCGTACAATTTTTTTCTAGGTTACTCTGATAATCAATCAATAAAAACTTACTGATACAATCAATTTACATGAGCACTGAATTAGTATGATACAATTTGTGAATATTATATATTATAGACCAGAGATGTCATGTAGAATTTTATCAAAGTGCCAAATTTAAAGTAAACTGAAGTACAAATTTTTTTGAGTGTTATTACCTTAAGTTTTTACACGAAGTCCCTTAGTATACTTTTTATACATAATACTAAAATATATTTCTTATATATAATACTACAGAAAACAAAGTTTTATAATATCTATATAATTTTTATTTGTAATAAAATTGACATGAGCACTGAATTATTATGATACAATTTGTGAATATTATGCATTATAGACCAGATATGGCATGTAGGATTTTATCAAAGTGCCAAATTTAAAGTAAACTGAAGTACAAATTTCTTTGAGTGTTATTACCGTAAGTTTTTACACGAAGTGCCTTAGTATACTTTTTATACATAATACCAAAGTATATTTCTTATATATAATACTACAGAAAACTAAGTTTTATAATATCTGTATAATTTTTATTTGTAATAAATAACAAAATATAGATATGAAATATAATATTTATTGAATATGAAAATGTCACAAAAATTAATTATTTATAACACTTATATTTGAAGTAAACTATTCTGATGATTTGTTATAAGTATTTTGCTTCATGCTACTTGCAAGATTTTTAATATAAGGCTTATATACTATCGACTGCAAGGTAATAAGGGCCATTAAGTCATCCTCTGTTAATCTGTTTCTCGCCATTGACAGTATATTATTTAGTCCCGAATATTCATAAGAGAAGGTGGACGAGAAAACGTTAATGTTCTTTATCTGTGCAAGTAGTTGAGTAAATAATACAACCTGGCTAGTAGGTGGCAAAAGCTAGAATGATTTTTATTTACTTTACTCGTTAGAGATACAGAAGAATATAAGCTCTATCTATAGGCGTAAAAACAAAATCATGTTAACGCAAAATGAAATTGTGAACTACATAATCGAACACTTTTTAACACTTTCCCTTTTTAGCTAGATTTTGTCCGAACAATCTCAAGTGTGATTTTCTTTTAATGAACTCGTTTCACTCTTCTTTACTTTCATCTCCATTATATCCTACAAGGTAATCTTGAATGGCATTGTCTATTTTTCTTGTCTTCTGAGCCGGAATGATGATAGTGAAGTTTTATTGGCGCAAGAGCCAGATGCGGCCATACTGCGCCAAACAAGGTAAACCTGCGATCTAGACGTTAAAACAATGAAAAAAGATTCATCAATAAGAAGAGTCATGTGAGAAAGTAAAGTTTATTGGTGCAAGAGCCAAATATGACTATGCTGCGCTAAGCAAGGTTTAACTGTGGTCTAGACGAAAAGAAATTGAAGAAAAGACACAAATTGGTTGACAAGAAGGAGGGTCAAAAATAGAGATGGATCGCTAGAGCATCCAGGGGTGCGTCACCCATGGTTACCAAAGACAGTAAACCTCATAGGAAAGAAAAAGATCACTTGTGTGCCTCGGGGTCATGATGCCCGTACTTACCTAAAGAATTCAAGTCCCTGAGGTCCCCTGATATAATTCTCAAGGGCAGGGTGCCTGGCTATACCCCCAGACGCTGGGTACCTAATCTGAGCTGGAATATGAGCAAGGCGTGTAGATACTATTACACGCAGGTGTTTCAACCTTCCTTTTTGAGCCAAATCTCATATGGACTTAAATTTTCAACTGATAACTTTCCTGTTCTGTTTGGTATATATATATGATAAAATTAACTCATTTAGCCTAGATTATTCCACGGAAATGTATCATTTGAGGATTTTATTTGAACATTCTGTTCATTTCAACTACGGTTCGCATTCTCCATTCACTGCCTCCATTCTGTTCTGAGGTGTAAGATGCTATCAGCCTTTGGAAGTTTCTTTTTGAAGGCAAAACTTTCTCAACATCTGCATTATCAAATTCTCCACCATTATCGCTGAGGAGTTCTTTCGCTAAATATTCTATTGTCTTAGCATGTGCATGATTGTACTCTAACATATTTTTCACTTTTGATTTCTTTTTTATAAGGTAAATATAGTGAAATTTGATAAAACTGTCTTTGAATGCATCTAGATATCATATGTTTTGAAAAGACTTATCCAATGGTCCACAAATAGCATCTGAAATCAGTTTACCAAGTTCAGAGGCTTTCTTCCTGATGTTAAATGATAGCCGGTGTGCTTTGACATAAACGCATGGCTTACATAATTCTTTACCTAGATTTATGCTAATGCCTAGTTCCTTTTCGAGTATGTTTCTGAAGTGACATTTATCTAGGTGGTTCCATCTTTCATGATACAACTGTAGCAAAGAGCTGTCTTTACAGCAGAAGAACATCTGTTACTTCTTTGGGCAAAATTGGTTTAATATCTGCTTTGAATAAGGAATTGCTCTGACTACAAGACCATACAGCCCAGCATCACCCCAGATTTTTAATCAGCACTCTGTGGGAGCCGACACAAACGCACTGTTTAGATTTCTGCCTTGAGCAGCAAACACAGGGAAAAAAAATTTCTACAAATTTTCGGAACGTACCAAATACTTTTTAGAATCTCCTAGCATTATCCATGAATAGTTGTTAAAACTATTACAGTAACTTTCCCAAGTGTGATCGATCCTTCATTCCCATAAGCTCTAATACAACAAGTATTATTAAATCTCAAAAAGTCGACAAAGTAGAGGAACAGTTTCCGACATGCGTAGTAGCTCCATTGTCAATCCAATATGACGTTGAACTAGTCTCTGCTGTACAGGCTTCCTCACAAACAGACATCAATGCTACGTGTGCTGATATTGTGTTTGGGTGCATATAACTTGATTCCATTCACCCCCGTCGCTTTGAATCTTTTTGGACAGTTATTCGTCAAGTGTTGTAATCCGCAAATATAACATTCTTTCGTTGATGTTTTTATTTCTTCTTTCTTTGGAGTTCTGGTATTTTCTCTTGAATGAGGTGGAATATATTTCCATACTGGTAAATTTTTCTGTTCTTCCTATGGTGGATGTTTGATAAAAGCTGAATATTCTCTTTGGAAATGTTCTCTCGGTCTTCTGTTGAAACTCGCTCTGACATTTTCCTACTCATCTAATTTTAAGGCAATTTGAAATGTGTTCATTCGTCAATAAAATGATCGTACATTTCTGGCGGAGTTCTTTTGATTTGGTCAGTTATTATCAGGTCGCACAAATCTTCAAAAGTGTTAATCTGTAAGCTTCGAATCCATTCGTGAAAACAGTCTGTCAGTTCGTATGCGAAATCACCCGAAAATGATGTCTTGTTTTTTCTGATGCTTCACAAACAATCGACTAAATTTCTCTGGTGTTAACTTATATCGTTTCAGTAGAATTTATTTCACCTTATCGTAATCTTTCGTGATTTCTTCGTTTTCACTTGCGATGGTGTGTGCAACATCGTATGGCAATAGTCCGATCAAATGAGAAGTCCAATTTTCTTTTTTGATTTGAACTCTTTTAGCTTGTCTCTCAAATAACACTAGATATAAGCTAATATCGTTGTTCTTCGGATTGAATTTTGGGAGAAAGTTTTACATCTCTACTTTCGATCTAACAACGAGTTCTGAATTAGTCGCTTCGCTCATTCTAATTCTTTCGTTTTGTAAACGTAATTTCTGGATTTCAAATTTTATTTCTTGTGTGCGTTTCCTTTCATCGTCTTGTTCTTTTCTATGTTCTATCTGCGTATTGAGCAATTCTCTGACAAACTCTTCCTCATACCCTTCCGTTTATCAAAATAGCATTCCTCAGTGCCATTACTGTCATCTCTGAAACACTCTCGATGCCCGTTTCATGAGCGACGTATTGCAAGTCCACTTTTTTCACTTTCACTAGGAAAGCCATTGAGATTCGCAAATTCACGAAATCAGAATTTTCACAAAATTCTCTCAATTCCGAACATACTCAAAACTCACTATATCCTACCGACTGCGCCAGTGTAATGTTTGGTTGTGGTTCGAAGATATAGTGAAAACATTTTGTTCTGATGTTACGTTTTTACCTTTTATAACCTTTAATATACACCCTTCCTCTATCCCTACAACACCCCATGCGAATCTTCCAATGTTCGAAATAGTGCTGGAAGTCTTCTTCTGTCAGGTCCTTCAGGTCCGATGCTACTTTCTCCTTCACAACTTCAACGGAATCAAAACTTATTTTTAATTCAAATTTCACCTTCGAAAACAAAAGTCGTATGGCGCAAGATCCGGGAAATAAGATAAATGGTCTAACGCTGGGAAGTTGTACTTGACCTAGAAAGTTCTTGACAGACAAAGCGGAATGACTTGTCCTTCCAAAATTCAGGTCGTTTTTTTCTTATCCTTTCACGGAGTTCAGCAAGAACAGGAAGGTAGTAATGTGGATTAATAGAATGATCTTCAGGAACCCAGTGAAGGTACATAATTCCATGAATATCGAGCAAAAAAATCTTCATTGCTTTGAATTTTGATTTGCTCATTCGATCTTTTTTTGGCTATCGGTGAAGATGGGCTTTTCCAGTGCTTGTATTGGAGCCACGATTCCTCACCCTTTAATATTATTTCCAATAAGTCTAAGTCACTTTCAATGGCATTCAAAGTGTCAATGCAAACATTTTTTCGAGCTTCTTGTTGTTCAAACGTGAGAATTTTATACACCATTTTGGCACACACTTCTTGCATGTTAAAAGTGTTATGTAAAATTTGCCATACGAATTCTTTGTCAACTCCAACAGTCTCAGCAATCGCACGAATACTAACCGACGTTCAGATGGAAATAAATTACCGATTTTTTTCGATATTATCATCCGTTTTTAACGTGGAAGGGGGACCCGGGCGTGAATAATCTTCAACGTCTTCTCGGCCATATTGAAAATGCGTAAGCCACTCAAAAACACGCGCACGTGTTAAACATTCATTGCCATACACTTCTTTCGATAAATTATTTCAGTAGTGGTTTTTCCAAATTTCATGACAAATTTCACAACAATTCGTTGGTCATTTATCATTTTTCCGGCGAAACAAACAAACAAAAAATAACTCCGAGTACACGGATTTCTTTTTAAAGAAGTGAGAGGCACTTCACTGGAAAGGGAAGGCTTCTCGCTAAACAGCTGTCAGTCGTAGACGTTTGGTGCGTGCGTACTTCATCTGTAACAACATCAGTTTTGTTATTTAATATCTACACCTCGTAATTTCTAATTGGTCAATAAACAGAAGAGAGGAGATTCTGGTGCTCCTATGTTTCAGCAAAATGATAATAAGCATTCGTCGGGTAATATAGTTTGTTCTACTTGCAATAGAATTAAGGATTTGGAACACATTCCATTAATTTGCGTAAATTATATCTTCCATTGAAATGAACTCTGAGACATACACTAATTAGATTCCCGATGCACTATCACCTTCATATATCTTTTAGAGGAAGCAGCGTCGAACAAAAGGAAATTTAGTGCTCTTTTTAAAGAGGTTGGAATGCTTTGATATTTATTGATCTAAAGAAAATTACTTTTTAAAAAGGCACAATGGCCTTCGTTGCCCCATATCTTCATATACCAATCAATCAATCAATATTTGATATTACTACCAATTTGCATTCGATTAAAATTTAAGAAAAATTTATGAAGAAATTTTTATGAAAATTTTCTATTTATTTTTTATATTTGTTACTGACGGAAAGAGAATGAGAATAGAAAAAGAATTTAAATGTTTAATGTATATTTCATGCATAACTTTATAAATTTGTTCCTTTTACTAAAAATATAGAACATAATTAAATAGATGGTATTTTATTATTTGCAAATACTACAAACTAAAATAAAACATATTTTTATATTATTTTGTGTGTTTTAGGAAGAGTATATCTAATGCATTGCATATTAATGCAGTAGAAGCGGACTTTTTTTAATTAAATTTTTTTCTATAAAATTATTAATGGTTTTTGCCTATAAAATTCGCATTGTACTTTATAATATAAAATGATTTTAGATTCTTATTTGCCAACATTTGCTTCAGTTTATTTATTTTGATTATATAAATATATAAGCGATATATTCGTATTGAAAATTTACTGAAGCTATTTTATTTTCACTTTCCCTTCATAAAAGTAGAAAAAAGCTGTTCCATTTAGTATTAATTTAAAACGTGATTTTTTTCCCCTGAAATTCAACCGATTCGATCAATATTCAAAGTGATCATATGAAATAATAATTATATATATATATATATATATATATATATATATATATATATATATATAGTATAAAATTCATTCGAATACTTTTGAGGTTTTGATTCAATGAATCGGAAGAATACGCGAATCACAAAGGGTAGGTTAAAGAACAGGTCTTTAAAATGAACAAGAATAGGTAAGAACAATTCATCCAAAAGAACAGAAATTCTCAACCTTACTGATGACTATTTTGACTACAAGTATTACCAGTTCTTGCGTTTACGCGATAGTGTAGAATTTCAGTCGATACTGGTATTAACAGTCCATCTCTTAGTTTAAAGGTGGCTCTGTTGGGAAAATTTGAACTATCTCAGCCTGTCAAAAATGCCTACCGAGACAACCAAAATCTGCTTGTTAAAATGTATGGATATTTAACCAGGGGGATTTTTTTCTGAAGCCTTTACAGTTCCACAGGAAAAAATCACAAATGAAACAGAAAAAAAGGCGCTTTTTCCCCTCCGTGTCATAAAAGAAGAAAAGAATATGCGGATATTTTATCCTTAGTACAAATTAAAAGAAATAATAAATTAGGATATATATACTAAACAAGGTTATTTCGTTCATTTTCATTCTTTTTGTGCGTTTTTAAAAACGTTCTTACTAAAGGACATTCGTTGTACTTGGTTACCAACGTTTTTTATCGCTGTAAGTCACGCCTGTCTAAAGTGCAGCCCAAAAGCCTTTAAAATGCGGCCCAAACGTAAATTATGAAAATATTTAAATTTACGCATTCAGTTGAAAAGTCTTTAAAAAGTAATTGTACTAATTTTAAATCTTTTTCGTTAGCCATGGACGAAAGCACTGACGCTTCTGATACGGCACAATTGGCAATTTTTATAAGAGGAATCTATGAACATTATAATATCACGGAAGAAATGGTTGCTTTAGTATCGTTAAAAGACACAACCAAGTCTGTAGATTTATTCGATGAAAAGGTTTTCCTTATCTATGAAAAATTAATCAGCTATCATAAGTGATGGAGCCCCTGCCATGGTCGGTAAAAATGGGGGACTCGTTAAAATGGTTAATAATGAAGCCGTCGCTGCCGGCAATACGATCTTGTTGGTATATCATTGTAATATACATCAGGGTAATTTATGTGGAAATTTTTTTAAAATGGCAAGTGTATTAAGCGTTGTTATAAAAACCATTAGCTTTATAAGAGCAAAAGGACTTAATCATAGACAATTTGAAGAGTTTCTTAAGGTAACGGGCACTTAATTAGCAGATGTTATTTATTATACAGAAGTAAGATGGTTCAATAAGGGGAAAGTGCTCAAAAGATTTTACGATTTGAGAACAGAAATAAAAATATTTATGGAAACAAAGGGAAACCTGTGAATGAATTTGAGGTCGAAGATTGGATTTTAGATTTGGCTTTTTTAGTAGACTTAACAGAGCATTTGAATGATTTAAATTTGAGACTTCAAGGAAAAAATCAATTTATTAATAATATGTTCCAAACAATTACAGCATTTGAAAGAAAATTGAAATTTTGGCTTAATCAAATAAAAGTAAAAGATTTGACACATTTCAGTACTTTGGCTGCACATAAACCTGTGAGTTGCGCAAAATATGCTGCATTAATCTTTAATTTAATTCAAGAGTTTGAAAGTAGATTTCAAAATTTTTGGAAAAATGAAGAGTATTTCAACATATTTTCTACCTTATTTTCTCTATAAATAAATAAATTACCTTCAAATCTTCAAATGAAGTGCATTGAACTGCTAAGTGACATTCAACTGAAAGAAAAATTTGGGAACGTTTCTTTATTGGAGTTTTATAAAGATTACCTACCCCGCGATATATATCCTGATTTTCACAATCAAGCTTTATTAATGTCTTCAGCTTTTGGCTACATTTGTTGAACAATTTATTTTCAAGAATAAAGCATACAAAAAACAAAAATAGGACAAAGATCACTGACAAACATCTTGAAAATGCAGTAAGAATTGCAACCTCGTCTATTGAACCTGATATCGATTTGATTGTTCAATAAAAGCAAATTCATCCATCTCATTAATTTGAATATTTTCCGTCTTTATGAAATCCGAACTAAATGAAACGAAGCTTTTACAAATTTAAAATATATACGTACTTATACATATCTAATTCAAATTAAAAAAATTATAATAAAAAGAAGTTAATTTATTTTAATAACACTACATAGAGTTAATTTTTATTTAAATTTGTTGAAAAATTATTGTATGTGCGGCCCAGCAATCTTTTTTTTTTTTTTTTTTTTTTTTTTTTTGCAATGTGGCCCAGCAATTTTTTTTTGTAATGTGGCCCTCTAACGGTCATAGTTTAGACACCCATGCTGTAAGTGATAGCTTTTTCCTGGTTGGGCATGTAGTACGAGCCTTAAATTTCAGGAAGCTGCATAAATGGACGAGCATTATCTCCACAGTTTTCTGCGCAACTTCCATTATGAATTTTTTTTTTCTAAGACTTATCTAACACAGTCTGAAAGGAAGTTTTTGATTGATTATTTGGTTTTATGAGTTATAGAGTTATAAAGTTTACACTATCCCTTGAAAGGAAATTAACATCTTTTTTTTTCAAGATTTTTGGTCTAGAAGCTCTTGCATGATATTACCTTGTGTATGAATTTTTTAATACTATAGATCTTTTTTTTCCGACCGATTGTTTATCAAAGTCTCACTTAGAAGCGACACGATTTAATACTGCGGAATAGTTCTCAGCATTAATATACCGAACGCAGGAGTGCCACACACATCTTGCTTTTATACCTTAATTTATGCAAGTTGCAGGTGGTTTGAAAAATTGAGATTGACGTATGAAACTAAATCAGTTGCAAAATTTCTGGGTTTATCTATGTAAAGCGAATTTTATGATTCACTAATTGAGTTTATTTTGCTGATGTCGTTTCCAGGATATTAATCAAAACAGAACTTTTTAGATGTCCCAGATCTCACAAAACGACACTTCTCTACTATGTTTATGTTACTGATTCATTGACTGGTAAGATATAGAATAATGTCTATGCCATTAGTATCTTGTAATTGTGTGGTTAAATCTCTCAGATTGATTAGTGACGGATTGATTTTTTTATTAACATTACACTTAAAAGCAACATGAAGGTTACTGGCCATGGACCTCTTGGTTATGAACCTCAGTCAAAGGACAAGGACGAACACCTGAGTTGACACCTCCCGCTCCAAACTTCATGACGCAAATTAACATGACGTGGAAAAAACTCCACGTCAACGGGAGGACTTGGGACCTCAACAAGATTTAACATGCATCAGCCCCAATACTCAGCTGGTACTCAGTTGCATCAGGGCTCGAATCTACGACTCGACGGAAACAACATTAACCACGAGGTCCCGTTGCAACGTCATCTAACTGAGGTTCAAAGCTTATTCCATTCGCTCTCATCGTATAACAGGCGATACGCTCGTTTTGGCTCTCCTGTGCCCAGCGTATCACGGGCGATACGCTCTGTGAGTGTCTTCTATGGTCCAACGTATCAATAGAGATACGCTTGATGAGAACGTTTTATTTGATTTCTTAATGTTATTTCATGGCGTTACAATACCACGAAATCTATATAGATAGGTTATTTGGAGTGTTGACCTTGGTGATATGGGCTTGGATTTCACTTCTGGCTACCAGGAGGGGGATAATTGTTAAAGCACGTGTTGCGTCGCGGCTCTTTAAATGTAATGACATGATTTAAGCTTTCGGTTTGATTTTTTCTTTCTTGCTTGTTTCTTAGAAATTTAAAGGAGAATTTATGGCCCTTGATGTGGGTTAGGGCTTTTGGTAGCAGATGTTCTCAGCTGTTCGTTTCATTCGGTCAGTTTTTATTTGTAGCAACAGTCATATCGAAAAGAAAGTATTTATTTGATACTGAGATTTGTGAAATAATAGATGAACCTAACAGTAATGTTAGCGAAAATAATCCAAATCTGTACATAGACATTAAAGTAAAAAAAAAAGGGGGGGGGGACTAAGATGTGTCCTTTGCTCAAAATCTTGCGTGAAGCGCCAAAATATGTGTGTAAGACATGTGACGTTGTACTATGCATTGAATTTTTTTTATAAATATACCATACAGCAAAATAAGATTTATTTTTTATATCTATATATTCCATATAATGGTACATCATTACATCATGAAAAATTTATGTAACATATGTAAATATATTTTGTATTTTTTTGAAAGTAGGATTTTTATGTAATTTTATGTATAAAACATTCAATTTTCGATTAAATCTTTTTTTCTTTTGTATATATTAAGTTTAATGCATTTTAAATAATATATGTAAATACCAAAATATTTTACTAAATAGCCGATTTTATAGGAATTTTTTTTTTCACGAATTACGCTTAATATTTAAAATCGTCAGGGCCCAACGTGTCACTCCGCGGTAAGAAGCCGCGGGCCCAGAGAAGCACTTCTTTTTTCTTCCTCCGGTAGCGAAAGGGTTATAGTTCGCTGTGTTTAATTTTTTGTGTTTTTCAAAAAAAAAAAAAAAAGTATGAGGGGGGTTCAGTGCTTTCTTATATTATTTGCAGTAAGTTCCATAATTTCAATCGATTTAACATGCATAAATGAATTTTATTTCAGGTGAAGAAAACTCCGCGTCATGGTCGTGCCTAGTGGTCATGGTGATCTCTATAACTCGTAAATTATTAATAAACTTAGAGATTTGCGATCCTTCCAAGATTCAGTAAGGAATTGTGAAATAAGTTATTCATATAGGACATTATTATCTTTTATTCACATACCGGGCATTAGACTCCCCCCTCTTTAATCTTATTTTTTGTCGAAAATACACTTAATTCTCCTTATTCAAGATCACTTAATTATATTTACTAAAACTGGTGTTTACTAATAACATAGGTGAAGAGGAAAAAATCAGGAATACGAGGTGTGGCTATTAAATAACGAGACAGACGACGAAACAGAAGAAGTACGCATGCGACAAACGCCAGCACCCGACAGCTGTTTAGTGTGAAGCCTTCTCTTTCGAATGCAGTGCCTCTCGATTCTGTAAATAAATTCGTTTACCCGTAGCCATCATTCACATTTGAGTTTTTTTTTTTTTTTTTTTGATGATTGACTATGGAGCAGAAAAAGTGATAGTGACAACGAATTGTTGTGAAATTTTGAAACTTATAATTTGCCAAAAGAAATGTATGGCAATGAATGTTTATTGCGTGCACATGTTTTTCAATGGTTTAAACGCTTTCAAGATGGCCGAGAAGACGTTGAAAATGATTCACACCCGGGTCGCCCTCCCACGTCAAAAACGGATGATAATATCGAAAAAAATCGGTAATTTTGTTCGATCTGAACGTCGGTTAGTATTTGTGCGATTGCTGAGACTGCTAGCTATGTTTCGACAAACATTTGTTAGTAATTCCCCAAAGTTTTAAAATCATATTAGAAGAATGAGACAAAAGACACACAATAAGGAAAAAAAATTTAAAAACACAGCAAAAATCACTAGATATAAAGAGGAAACATGTAATTATAACATGCAGTGTTGCCTATCGAATGATTACATTTTTTGCACAACACTTTGTTTCAGTTTGTATTGCTTTATTCGTTTTTTATTTTTTGATACATAAGGAGTGCTTGTTTTATTGTCACTTATAGTTAAAGCTCCAAAATTAAACATCGTAGTTATCTATTTCGGAAATGCCTAGAGATAAGATATAAAAGAGATGATGTAAGAAATGATAAGAAATTTAGATGTTATGTAGATATCTAAATATGAACCTTCTATATCTTATCTCTGGAGCTAAAAAGTACACCTTTTACGTTTTGGCTGATGCAATTGTCATTGAAAATTACTCAGAATTGGGGTTCTAAAATTTGATACATTTTGTAAATTCTTCAAAAAGTATCAACCACTTTTAAGGTAAATGAAACCTTAAAATCTTTCAAATTTTGTACTTTGCAAATTTTTTTGTTTTGTTGTTAAAAACAGAGGGCGCTTTGAGGATTCTAAAGATATTTATTTTTGAGAATATGAAAAGTAAAACGCTAGTGAGTGAATGAATGGAGGTTTATCGCGCAATAGCCTAATCTGGCTATGCTGCGCCAAATATTTGTTGATAATTAAACAAATCAAATTTAAAAAATTAATGAAACCAAATTTAAAAAAAATGTTAAAATAGACAGAAGAGGGAGAAATATGATACACTGTAAAAAGGTTAAATTTTGAAAAAAGAGGAAAATTTCAATTCTGTTTAAAAACACAATTTTTTTTTTCGGCGATGGGGGGGGGGTCCCCCACCAAGTCACACTAATTTTAAATGGAAGAGTTAAAAAAAAAACAATCTCGGTGATGAAACACCGGGCATTCAATTAAGATGTGATCAACAGTAACGAGGGTCTTCAGTGATATCAGGTCTCGAACCCATGACACGACGGAAAGAGCGCCGATCTCGAGTTCGTAACTATAATCACTGGGCTACCACAGTTAAGTAAAATGCTATAAGGGGATAATAGCCTTCGTTGCTCTATACCCCACAAAAAAAAAAAAAAAAAAAACACCCTAACTTGTCTTCTAAAACACTAGAATTTCGGATCTGTGAATAAGTGAGTGAATGTGATGGTTAACAGCCAGATGTGGTTATGCTGCGCCAAATAAGATTTAAATGTGGTCTTGACGTGAAAAAAATTTAACGAGACAAATTGATTCACAAGAAGGATTGCTAGGATTACCCGTGGGAGCGTCATCAGTGTTTACCAAAGACAGTAAACCCTCATTTGAAAGAAAAAGATCACTAGGGTGCCTTGGGGTTATGATGTCCGTACTTACTTAAAGAAGGCAAATCCCTGAGGTCCTCTGATGTAATCCCCAGGAACAGGGTGCCCGGCTATACCCCCAGACACTGGATACCCATTTTAGTCGCCTCTTATAACATGCATGAGCTACAGTGAGAATATTCTGTCGCACCCGGTCGTCATACGGGTCAAATCTGTAAATAAACGTGTGCAACTCAGTGGAAAAAATAGATGTATTTGTATTTTTTTTTTCAAAATGTGTTTTTTTTAGGATGGTCCGGTACACTTTCCACAAAATTTACTTTATCTTTAGGTTAATAGCTTTTACGCGTTATAAAATGAGGTTATTTTCTATATAATGAACAATTGTTTTTCTAATGAGCACTGATGGGTTTTAGGTATTGCTCAGTATTTATATAAAAATTAAAGGATATTATAATCGCAAATTAAAATTTAAAAAATATAAAAATTGGATTTGGCTCTCATAATTATGTTCAGTGCAAAGAAAGTTATTTATAAGTACTGTGCATATGTTTAAAGTTAAAAATACAATGGTTTATATATATATATGTAGGAGGTACATTAAGGATTAGCATACAACTTACAAATGTATGATTTGATTGTTTATTAACGTCGCAGTGAGAATTAACAATAGAGCCGTTGACAACGGACCTCGTAATTTTGAATTTCGATCAAGTAACGAGACGATAACGGCACCTCTCTTTCCAAACTTCCTCACCACGCCAAAGGAGGACTTGGGACCCTGACCATATTTAATATACATCGGCTCGGCTACCCAGCGGATATGTAGTGGTATCAGGTTCGAGCCCATAACTCGACGACAACAACGCTGCGGTTGCGAGTCCGCGTTCACAACTTACAGTACAGCTACCAGTGGGGGATCCACGGGGGGGGGGGAGTGCAAATGGACGTATGCAACTCCCAAGAATTTTTCTCGAAATTGAAGCATTTCAGAGTAATTCTTTTATTATACTATTACATAGATGTTTGCTCATTATGCCTCAATTTTTTAGATCACGAGGAGAAAGAATGTTTCCATTAAGTTTTAGTTTAGTTTTTATTAACGTCGCATTAGAAGCAACACGAGGGCTATTGGCGACGGACCTCGTAATTTTGAGACACGGTCAAGTGATGAGGACGACACCTGAAAAGAATGATTCCAATTAAGCCGATTGATGAGAAAAAAATAGAAAAGTTTTTGCTATTTCTAAAAGGATGTCTCTTAATCGGTGTTTGTGGATGAAGAGGGGGGATGCATCCCTATAAAAATGCATCCCCCAAAATACAAATATTATTTTTATGGTATCTTAATTATTTTAATTAAATTAATCTTCATTGTTGTAATTTTTATTACTTGATACAATTACATCAATACTTGAATAGTTTTAAATATGAGAAATAAGACTGACATAGCATATTACTTACTTTTTACCAAGTGGCAATTCTAAACTACAAAATTGCTTCTTTCTTAGCAAGGATGATGTGCATCCCTTAAAATTAATATCTGGGTACGCTACTTACAGCTACCGATTATCGGTTGCTCATGCATAATAATTCACGTACATCAATGCGATTTTCTTTGCATAAACAGACTCACAAATAAACCGATATCTCAATGTTATCATACGACTTCCATTGGTTTTAATTTATTTTTTTTAAGAAAAAGTGAGGATTACTTCAACTTAGCAAAAAGCAAGCTCATTTTTCCTCGCCAAAGAAGTCTCAGTTATCATAAAAATCTATTGAAGTGGCCATGGGATTTGTCTTTTTTAGATTTTGCGCAACTGTGAGCGGAATTTGTTTACAAATAGTCTAATACGGCCTTCCATCATGAAACGGTTCATAACCTCTAATCAAGTAAATTAACTATTCTATTATTCTTGACCACCGCTCGGTCGTAAGTTTATTCTATTACTCTATCCAGAGCTCAAGGCAAGTCAAATACAAAAACGTCTACATTGGGAAAAAATAGTCCGCAATAAAAAGAAATTCTTATCGGAAATCGAGTTCCTGTTATGCCGCCATATCTGACCATGCCTAAAAATGGATTCAATGACGTACGAGGGGAAAAAAACATTCCCATAAAACCTATAGGCAAGGTTTGCCACCTTACAATAACCTGGAGCTCCTGGAAGGTAAAAAGACGCTACCAGTTCAAAAAGGTTTTCCAGGATTCCAATTACAGTGAAATTGGTAAGATTTCCCAGTTTTCAGATTTTGAGTGTGGCCAATTGGAACTTTATCATTTATTAACGTCAATCTTTTTTCCTACGAGTAAGTGGGTCACTTTTTGAAATGTTTATCATCCAAGAGGCGTGGACGAAGGAGTTATGGCTCCTCCCTCCCATGTATTTTCAATTATTGTTTACTTGATAGCTAAACAATGATTGGTTGCCGCGCAACAAAGATTTGCATGACCATGCTGTATTCAAATTTCTTCGTTTCGTTTGATTTCTGCATTCCCGCGTTTTGTAAGGAACTTCGGTCACAATACCGCGCCAAAATTGTTCGGAAATAATTCCAGCAGCTACAACGCAAAGTCTTAGAAGATTTAAGGTTTGTAGTTCTTTTGTTGTTGTAATGGAGTTTTATATTGTGTTAAAAAGAACTTTACGAAATGTTGTTAATGTAATGAATTAATGCAAGAGATGTATTTGAGACTTGTGTTTTTAAGGCCATGTATATTATAAGATATATTAACTTTCGATCCGTACCTGTCTAGGTAGTTCTTAAGAAATAATCATTTTAATATTAAATGCATAGAACAGCAATTGCTCAGTACCGAAAAAATTCTTTGGTGATAATTGTTCAAAAAGTTAATCAAATGATAGTGATAACTGTTTTTGTGTATAATGATCCCCAGAAACTGAGTTTTGGATGCTGTGTGAGTTTTTACGTATTTTCTTTATTCAGTATTCCATTTTGTTGTTTAATAATTCTGAATATAATTTTTGAACATTTCTTTGTCTTAAGCAATATACAACAGTTATGCTTAAATTCTTTGAAAGCATGTTAAAATTTCCATACATGTTTCAATTTGCAACTGAAATTAAAAGGATGAGACATTCATTAATTTTTTGCATATTTTAAAAATCTTGTTCTATGTAATAACATGCTTACTTTATTAAAATAAACACCCTTTCCAGAGATAATGTGCTTAAATCTTTAATTAGATTCAAAAACTATGCAGAAAATAAAATTTTACTCATATGTGAATTATGTTATTGCCTTAATTTTCTAATAAAACTCTCTCATCTCTAAAACCTTGGAGAGCGAATTTTAAAAATAGATTTTAAAATATGTTACTATATTTCAATCAAACCAAAAGTTTCTAAATTACAAAGTACAAAATTCCATTTAGTTTACTTATATATTTTCTTATGCTGTTCAACACGCATTCTGTTACATTGTAGATAATATTGGCTTATTTTCATGACAAATGGTTAAACTGCTTTTCGAAAATATCTTTAAAGATTAAAATCTGTTTTTCAATTGGCTTAAAGAATTATAATCTGAAGAAATTTAATGATTTTCTTCTTGACTGGCGCATTAATGAATCTTAAAAATTGCTGGCGCAAGCAGATATTTTTATCCACTATAATTTCTTTCTCGGCATCGCATTTATTTAATATAAAACTCCTAAATATGAGTTCGGACGCGGATATTTGACATTGGGGGGGGGGGGGTTTGAAAAAATTTGTTTGCATCCAATTTTATAGTTAATTATAAATCTAGACTGAGCAATTGAAATATTGGCATTCTTTGTATATTATATGAACTTAACCATTATTTTGTCTTCAATGTTTCATTATTCATAAAACTTGATGGATTTTTAGAAAATTGTAAATTAAAAATCAGAATACCTATCGATGTGAAAGCAACGCCATGTCACTATCGTTTGCTCTTTGATTCTCAGTTCTAGACTACCTTCTTCCAAAAATTTCTTTTCAGTGATAGAATTATTAAAAACTGCAATCTTCTCACACACATTTACTTAACTGAACAAAGAATAATGCAAAAGTATCAATTAGAGTAAAAAAAAAAATCAAATGCTAACAGAAGATTAAGTTAAAAATTTCATCAAAGTGATTAAACGAGCATCTTTAAAAATATGCATACGATTACCAATTGATTGCAAGTTTCATTATTTTCATATGTCATTATAAATCATTTTAATGGCTTTTCGAATAATCAGAATAATATGGAAGACCTTTAAGCTAAATCAAACTGTTCTAAATATATTTTAAACAGAAATTCACATTTGTTTTAAGATACCACTCGAATGGTGACCGGGTATGACAGAATAGTCCCACTGTAGCTCATGCATGTCGTAAGATGTGACTAAAATGGGTAACCAGTGTCTGAGGGATATAGCCGGGCACCCTGCCCCTTGGGATTATATCAGGAGACCTCAGAGACTTGCCATCTTTAGGTAGGTACAGGCATCATGACCCCCAAGGTACCCTAGTGATCTTCTTCTTTCCTATGGGGTTTATTTTTTTTGGAAAACATGGGTGACACACCCCCAGGGTACCCTAGCGATCCTTCTCTATTTTCGACCCTCCTTGCAAATTTTTATCTTTTCCCCACTTTTTCAATCATCCAGAACTGCAGTTACATCTTGTTTGGGGCAGCATGGACACACCTGGCTCTTGCGCAAATAAACTTCACTTTCACTGGCTTGTCTTAGGACCCTTGTTGACAAACAATTGCAAAAATATGTAAATAACATTAAAAAATTGTCTTGAATGACAGTGAATGTAAGAAATTTATCTATTTTGAAAAAATGAAATCAAGTTTTCATTTTTTTTTTTTTTAAGTGGCCGCGGTAGCCTAGTGATCATGGTCGTGAACTGTTGATTTTCGTCGAGTCGGGGGTTT
This sequence comes from Nephila pilipes, assembly GCA_019974015.1. Classification (NCBI taxonomy): domain Eukaryota; kingdom Metazoa; phylum Arthropoda; class Arachnida; order Araneae; family Nephilidae; genus Nephila; species Nephila pilipes. The sequence continues at coordinate 57,676 of BMAW01074391.1, read as the reverse complement.
GAGCCTTGATTCCACGAAAGACCCGCCGTGTCCCCGGGACTGATGCACGTTAAATCTATCGAGACTCGAAGATCTCCGATTCGCGTGGTGGGAAAGTTAAGAGAGAAAGGTGGCTGCCCAGGTTTCGTCCTCGTCTCTTTACGTATAATCAAGATTACGATTATGCCAATAGATTTCGTGTTGCTTCTAGTGCGACGAACATAAAATCATCGATGCAAAACTTTTTAAAAATGAAATAATTTATCCAGAAAGTGCAAGAAATCAACTCGAACGAGAAATTGGACTCTTTTCACTGCAAACATTTGGAAAAATGTTCATATTTAATTCGATATCTTTGCATAGTGAATCTGTAAAGGCTCAAAGTCCTTCCGTTTGCGTGATGTGGAAATTAGGTGAGGGATGCTAGCACAAATGTCGTCCTCGTCACATGACAGAGGTTCACAATTACAAGGTCCGTCGCGAGTAACCCTCAATTTGCTACTAGTGCGACGTTAATAAAACAAAAAATCCTTTCCTTGTACTTTGGTATAGTTTCAAATGATTTGTTAAAGAGTTTGTTCAATTTTTACATTTCAATTGATTTTAATTACAATTTTTAAACACAATAAACTTCCTTATTGACTTTTGCAATATTATCTCGCATGCATTCAAAAACATTTAGGCTAGAGATTATAAAGGAATTTAGATATTTTTTTCTTATAAATCATTAGTGAATTTAAGGAGACTGTATTTTAGTACAATTTTGAAGCAACATTATAAATATGCATTATAAATTCAGTGTTGAAGAAAATATTTTTAGTTCGCATTTAGAATATTTATATATTACTTTGTACCATAACTTTCTTGATAATATCTAACCAAATGATAGAAATTGTATAAGGATATTTTCAAGTTATGTTAAATAGAAGTATTTTAGATTCGATTCTTTGTTAGGACTTTTTTTCGTTTACCAGTTCAAATAGTTATATAATTTCAAGTTCAAATCGTTGTATCATTTTAATGAAACAAATGTCTTTAATTCAATCATCACTAATGTTGTGGATTATTTCCTCTTTTTCTTTAACAAAAAGAAACTGCTTTGAATGAAGAATTCTCTTTGCAAGTTTAGTCTTTGTATCAATATGAACTGTGAACCGCGTTAAATATTTTCAGCGCTAAATTTTTATGCAAATCTTTCTTATAATTCAGATGCAAATTGCAATATTTTGTAAAAATCGTCTGCGTCACAAAAATCAAATCGGGTCACATAAATAATATCGTCTGCAGATAAAATAATTTAATTGTATATACAATAGCTCACAAAATTGAGTACCCACCACTCACTTTCATTCTTAAAGGCGTAAAAATATTCAATAAATTAAATATTTACAAAATCTATAAGATATTCATCAAAATATTGTTGGCTAAAAAATGGTAGTCAATAATATTTATATTGCACTAATTTTTATGAAATTTCCGATTTATATATCACAAAATTAATATAATTAAAAAATAATATAATCTAATTCCTCAAATCTTTTTTCAAATACAAAATTTGTTGCATATCCTTTTGTATTTAAAACACTTTCTAAATGGTCTGCATTGATTAAAAAGGATTGTGCTGTTTCGTTTCATATTTTTATCAATTTTTCTTGTAACATTGTTTTTAAGCGTTCTTTGCCACTGGTATTATGCATTTGAACAGAATTTGCAAACTAAGATCACAAGTTTTCAATCTTAATGAGATCGAGATAATTGGATGGTGTATGCAGTGCACAACCCAGCCATCCGAACTTCACAATTTCAGCTGTACTTCCAGGATCATTATTTTGTTGAAACAAAATGCGACCCTAAACCTATTTCCGGACTCTTGGCTTCAAATTATTCTTCCGTACATCCAAGTATTTCATTGACCCGTGTGGTGATCGGGAATGACAAAATAATCCCACTGTAGCTCATGCATATCGTAAGAGGCGACTAAAATAGGTACCCAGCGTCTGGGGCTATAGCCGGGCACCCTGCCCCTGGGGATTATATCAGGGGACCTCAGGGACCTGCCTTCTTTAGGCAAGTACGGGCATCATGACCTCAAGGCACCCTAGTGATCTTTTTCTTTCCCATGGGGTTTACTGTCTTTGGTAAGCATGGGTGACTCGCCCCCGGGATACCCTAGCGATCCTTCTCTTTTTTCGACTTTCCTTCTTGTCAACCAATTTGTGTCTTTTCTTCAATTTCTCCATGTCTAGACCACAGTTAATTCTTGTTTGGCGCAGCATAGCCATATTTGGCTCATGAGCCAATAAACTTTACTTTCTTGCATGACCTTTTTGTCTATCAATCTTTTTTTCAATGTTTTAATGTCTAGATCACAGATATACCTTGTTTGGCGAAGTATGGCCACACCTGGCGCTTGCACCAATAAAACTTCACTATCATCATCACCAAATATTTCGTTTTATCTATGACTCCGACAATAAAAACTGATTTTTATCCTTTTGCAAACATACCACCAAAAACCAACCCACCTCCATGCTTGACAGTGAAATACGTATTTGGATTTTTGTAGTTCGGAGTTTAAATTCTTTCGGAAATTAGCTTTCATCATTGAACATTAAGTTATTTTAGAAATATTGATGCATTCAAATGATTTTTAGCGAATGTAATCCCCCTTTTTTTTTTATATCGATTTGTTTTGGAGCTGAAAGTTTTTTCTTGGTTAAATGACTATTATAATTTACTTCTTGGAGTAATCTTTGAACTGTTTCTTCTGGATCCGCTTATTGCTATTGCTTTTAAAGGAGATGAGACATTTTTTAAACTTTCACATTGGGGTTTTTCCCTCTCTTCGAATGACCCGTGTGGTGGCCGGGAATGACAGAATAGTCCCACTGTAGTTCTTGCATGTCGTAAGAGGCAGCTAAAATGAGTACCCAGCGTCTGGGGGTATAGCCGGGCACCCTGCCCCTGGGGATTATATCAGGGGACCTCAGAGACTTGCCTTCCTTTGTAAGTACGGGCATCATGACCCCGAGGCACCCTAGTGATCTTCTTTCCCATGGGGTTTAGTGTCTTTGGTAAACACGCGTGACGCACTCCCGGGATACCCTAGCGATCCTTCTCTATTTTCGACCCTCCTTCTTGTCAACCCCTTATCTTTTTTCAACTTCACGTCTTGACCACAGTTAAATCTTGTTTGGCGCAGCATAGCCATATCTGGCTCTTGCGCCAATAAACTTTACACTCACTCACTCACTCCTCTCTTCGAATGATTTTCTCTGAATCGCGGAGGAAGAAAAAGTGTCCTTCTCTTAGAGATGGACACTTTTTTTTCTTCTTCTTCCAGATTTATTTGCAATTTGTTCAATGTTTTTATATTCCTGTGTAATGTTTTGATCCTTCCGTGATAGCGTAGAGCTATCTTTGCTATATCATGCAGAAATGTTCCAAGTTCAGACATACGAATGACAATTTTTCGGATTTCTATTGGTTTCTGTCCTTCAAACGGTCCAATAATGCTATGTAATAGTTGCTGTTAATGGTCCTTCCTTTTTCAAGGTAGTCAATGAAAATTATTCCATGCGCATCCCAAAATACAGACGCCATAACCTTGCCAGCCGACTGTTGCATTTTCTCACGCTTTGGAGCGGGTTCATCGTGTGCAGTCCACTCGGATGACTGTCGATTGAACTTCGGAGTGAAAGGATGGAGCCATGTTTCATCCATTGTCACATATCGACGCAAAAACTCGGGTTTATTACGCTTGATCATCTTCAAACACTGCTCCGAATCATCAACTCGTCGTTGTTTTGGGTCAAAAGTGAGCTCGCGCGGCACCCACTTTGCACAGAGCTTTCTCATACCCAAATATTCGTGAATGATATGATGTACACGTTTAGTTGATATCTTTAGAGTGTCTGCTATTTCATTCCATTTCAATTGACGGTCATTCAAAATCATTTTGTGGATTTTTTTAATGTTTTCGTCGGTAACAACCTCTTTTGAGCGTTCACCGTCTTCGGTGCTCATTTCACCACGTCTAAACTTAGCATACCAATCCTTGATGGTTGATTTTCCTGGTGCAATGTCCGGAAACTCGGCATCAAACCAAGTTTTTGCTTCAACTGTATTTTTTCAATGCAAAAAGCAATATTTTATCAACACGCGAAATTCCTTTTCATCCATTTTTTTCACAATAACAAAAGTTGCTTCACTCAAAATGCTATAATTCACAAACTAATGATCCGACAGCTGTCAAATTTATACACGCATCTTTTAGGGATTAGGGCTAACTAAAAAACATATGGATTTAATTCTAGTAGCGTCATCTATGTGTCATGCCGGGGACTTTTCAATTGACCTGTTACTTATCTTGGCCTACAATTCTTAATCTATATTTCTATTTTTATGCGAAGAGCTACTCGGGAATCTGAAGTCTTCTAATCCATTACAGATCATCGTGTCATTAATGTTGGAATTTTCCAACTGCGTTTAGATTAGTAACAGATTACAAAGTGGAACCAAATCGTTTCCAATGTAACTATTACTCATTAAAAAAAAATGAACGAATTGATACATGCCGTATAAGCCTTATAAACAGCGATGCAGCAAAAAAAGATTAAAATTTGTATATAATCGTAAATACAATGCATGAAGAATCTGAAGAATCTATCACTAATTCCGACCGCTATAAAATTGATTATTTTATAGCCCATTGCTTGCGCCTGATTAACTGAACTTGCTACTTACAACTATTCAATTTTAAAAATAAACTACATTCCTCCGAGTGTTTCATCGAATATTTTAAGGAAAAATATTGGCAAGAATCCGATGAATTCCCCCCCCCTTGTTTATTCTTCATATTCTTTGACCCTTCATTACTTTAATATTTATCCAAATTTCCCTTTTTAATGCATATTTGATGAAAATATATCGAATGTTTCAATTACGCTCGCATGAAATAACAGATACAAGAAACAAATGAAATTTATAATTTTTTTTATAAAAAAATTAGCACTGAAATCCAAAATTTAATACATTTAATAATTAAAAGTAATTATTAAATTTTCTTTAAAAAAACTTTTTCTTAGAATAACTGCTGTTTTAGAACAATGGATGTTTTAATTCAACGAGAGGATGAGAGTGCATGATTCGGTCGCGGAAGCTGCGTCTAACAATAGCCGACGAAATGAGGAAGGGGAAGTGGATTCAAATTATAAATAAAATTTTGAAAAATCAGAACACGCAGATAGATATTAGTGGTTAAAGGATCTTTTTTCAATCTGGCATTATTGAAAGAGAATGGCGATGGTGTCATAGTTTGATCCAATTTTTAAAGTTTTCAAGCAAACGATTTTTATTGTAAAAACTGTATTCGTCGAAAGGATGCCAAAATGAAATCTAAAGACATCGAAAAATGTACAGTGCATTTATTACAGTTCTTTATGACTAAAACTTAATGAAATTTGTATTTAAACTTTATTTTTGGCATCGTGTTTTTAATTTAATTCGATATTGATGATCGTCTTATTTTTTTTTTTTTTTTGTATCGGTATTTCCTCAATTCAATGGATTCATGCTTACCAATGATTATAGAGTCTTCTTTCATGGGGAGACATTTTCTAATGAGGAAACGTTTTATGTCTATAAATAAGAAATTCATTGGTTAAGTGAATTATGCACCATTCGAGTCAAAAGGTGTTTTTTTTTTATCTTCATTATATAGATGGCAACGGCGATAATTAAGAGGTTCCTGTTTTATTTAAAAAATTTACCTTCTCAAACGGAATTAAAGTATTGAAAATTACAATGAAAGGATTTTCCATTATTCGATTTTAAATTACTGTAAAAATTACAGGATTAATATTCTGAATCAAATTCATTTTTTTTTTTGTATTTAATTTTTTTTTATTTGTAGAGGTGTATGTATATACAGTGGGCCAGACTAAATGTTTGTGTAAAGCCCTTCAGCCATAGAGCAGCACAAACGCCCTGGAAAAGTAGATGATGCAAAAAAAACCGGCTGAGAATATTTGCGTTAGAAACTCTGTTCCTTCGTTTCATTAGATGGAACAGTCGGAGGAGTAATTAAAGGCGCAATTAATGTAAGCAAGCCAGCAATAACACAGGAAAGCTATCCAAAAATAATCTACTTCAAGACCGCTGAGTGAAATAAAATCTATGAGCAAAAGGGAATTAAAAAATAAATTATATTTAAATACGAATTGCCTTGCAACGATGATTTAAATAAACCGTTTTGGTGATAGATTTGAAGAGCTTTGATGAAATCGGAACGAAAGAAATCTAATTGGCACGTTACTGATAGGGTGGTATCATCTATAGCAGAAAGTTAAAACTAGATGCTTGAAATAAAAAAAATTAAAACTAATTTAATAATTGAAAGAAAGTATTCTTTAAATGTTTTAAATAATTACCGCATTTTTAACGCGAAGTATAATGTAGAAATTGTTTGGGAAAAAAATGTTTAAATATAAACGAAGCTCTACAAAAATTAAAGAATTGTAATAAAAGCGTAGGAAATAACCCAATGTAAAGTTTTTGGGGCTTTAATAATATATTCCTATAAAGAATTATTTAAGAAGTAGGCATAGGGAAGTGTTAATAGTTTTGTTTCAAAAAAATTCTTAAACTTTTCGTAGAACTTGGAACGGAAGGATCAAAATATGGGTTAAACTTCACCAAAAGTTCATTAGGAATTGGGGGTAATCTGTTGAAATAATTCTTTTAGAATGTCTTTCGATAAAGAATTCGTTCATTTTTTTGAATCTTTATGTTGGACATCGCCCCTAATAAACCAGGAGACTTTAGTCGAACTTATAAAGGGAATAGTTTTTTTAAAGATGTGCAGTATTTTTGAGTGTTTGCAACTGACAAATAACCTGGACTGCATTTTCGCGCGTCCTGTGAAAATGCAAGAATCTAGATACAAGAGTATTATTCTGATAACTTATACCAAAAAATCAAGTGGTATCAACTTCAAAATTAAGTCGTTTTTAAGCCTAATTTTGTCAAAAGACTTTGCATGTGTCCACAAAAAGGTCGTTGATTTGGAAAGTCTTTAGGAACCATCTCGGTAATTTTAAGCAAATTGTTACGGTACAGCACTTCAGTGACAAAGCCATGCTGCTGGATATAACAGTGTTGAGTCAGATAATTCGATAATGTGAATTCGTATGCTTTTGGTTAAACTAATAAAATGGTGAGATCGGACAGTAATTTTGAAGGCGCGAATGACTAGAATGTAGCTTTAGGATTGGGCCTTACCAGAGCAGTCTTTCTAATGTTGCGTGAATAGTAGTTCTCCATTAAAAAGAGGGACCGCGGTGGTCAAGGTCGCGGACTCGTGGCCGGCGGGTTTCGTTCAGTCGTGGGTTCGATCCTTGGCCGCCAAAGACCCGCCGTGTAGCCGGGGTTGATGCACGTTAAATCTGTTCGGTGCCCAAAGTCCTCCCAATGGCGTGGCGTGGATGTTAGGAGAAGGAAGTGCCAGCTCAGGTGTCGTCCTCGTCACTTGACCGAGGTTCAAAATTACGAGGTTCGTCGCCAATAGCCCTCGTGTCGCTTCTAGTGCGACGTTAATAAAAACTAAAACTAATCGACTTCTATTTAACATACAGAAACGAAATTCTCAAAAATCTGGAAAAAATTAGTAGATCTTAAAGCAGGTGTATAGGAAAAATAACATTTGTGTACTTTTTGGTTAGACATTCCAGAAAAAGATCTTTTGAAAAGTCTCGTTTCTATCTAATCCGCCTACGTATGTGCGAATGGTAAATCATTTCATATGAAATGTAAATTTCTAATTAGACAAAATGCTGAATTCGTTTTAGAAGTTTGTAGTGCTTGGGCAATTTTAATGATATTTAAGATATTATTATTATGTGTTGAATATTCAAAGTTGCTGAATATCTGCGATTATCATGATCCAGTCACCTAACAAGTTGAAAATAAATATTCTTAATGCTTGATTTAAACAATTCCATAAGACCGCGGTGGACGTGGTAGCCTGGCGCTCATGGCCGTGGACTCGCGGCTGGCGGTTTTGTCGAGTTGCGGGTTCGAGCCTTGATGTCCCAAAAGACCCTCCGTGTAGCAGGGGCTAATGCACGTTTAATTTGTTGGAGCCCAAAGTCTTCCCGTTGTCGTGGTGGGGAAGTTAGGAGAGGGAATGTGCCAGCTCAGGTGTCGTCCTCGTCATTTGACCGAAGTTCAAAATTACGAGGTCCATCGCCAATAGCCCTCGTGTCGCTTCTAGTGCGACGTTAATGAAATTAAACCAATCCATAGGATCGCAGTCGCCGTGTGATCATGGTTGCGAGCTCGCGGCCGGCGTTGATTTCGTTGACTCGTGGATTCCAGAGTTCATGTCACGAAAGACCAATCGTGTAGCAGGGCTGATACACGTTAAATTTGTTGAGGTTACGAATCCTCCCTTGGCGTGATGTGGAAGTGTGGAGATGGAAGTGCCAGTTCAGGTGTCGTCCTCGTTACGTGACCCAGGTACTATATTACGAAGTTCGTCTCCAATATCCCTCACGTTACTTCTAAGTGCGACGTCAATAAACAATTCATTGGAGTGCTCAATGCTTTTCTTATTTGTGATTAATGCAATTCGAAATTTGCACTTTTAAACCATCCATTACAAAAATAGTTTCACATTTTCGCACGTATTGGGGAGCAGTGATTTGTTTTCATGTACATGTGTTACAAAATAGAAATAGCATTTGTTTATTTTCTTGTTTTGGTGTACCATCTTATACCATTAGAAAGTGCATCCGGCTTATTGAAACTACCTCTTCCGGTTCGTACTTAATTCCTGCTTCTCGTTCCATTTCCGTGAGTCATTCTTGGCGATGCAAATAGACTATTCTTGGATCTTAGTTGCGCCGCAAATGTTGTTGCAGTTTCTTCTGTTCCATAGCCATGGATACTTTATGATATTTCAGCTGCGTGAATAGGAAGAAGGTAAAAAGTTTCAAAATATAGCTTAGTAGACACGATTTTAATTTTTCCGTTCGATATTCTTTTTGAAAGCATTTATCTTGATAGCTAAAGTAATCTTAAATTAGTTTTACTTTCTATTCTTAACAAAAAGTAACTAACATGTATTTTCATTTTTGAAATTGCTTATTTTGATGTACTATGGAATGCTTTTCCCGTAACAAATTTATGCTCCGGCGCAATAACTCCACAGAGGCTTATTTTTTTCAGATCGAATGAATTTACTCCCTCTAGGCACCCTAGAGATCTTCCCTCTCTCTCTCTCTCTCTCTCGACGCGGTATTCTAGTGGTCGTGGTTTCGGATTCATGGCCGGCGGTTTTAGTTCAGTCGCAGGTTCGATCCTAGGCCGCCAAAGACCCGCCATGTAGCCGGAGTCGATGCATGTTAAATATGTCGGGGCCCAAAGTCCCCCCGTTGGTATGGATGTTAGAGGGGAGTTGACCGTGGTTCAAAATTACGAAGTCTGTCGCCAATAGCCCTCGTGTTGCTTGTAGTGTGACGTTAATAAAAACTAAATCCCTTTCTCTCGAAGTTATTGTCTTTGGTAAACACAGGAATTATTGCTGGGGTATCATGGGGATACCCCATAAGCATTCTCTATTTAAGACCAACTTTTTTTCTTCTTTCGCCTTGTATTTATATCTCGTGTATATAAGATGCTAGGAATAGGAATGAAGTAATTCAATGCAGTATTGTCCATCGGTCGTCTTTTCTATTTCTAAGAGGTCCATAATACGACGCCTTTCCGACCTCAAACGGCCACGGTTTGCCTAGTAATCTCGATCATGAACTTGCCGTCGGCGATTTTCTTCGAGTCGTAGGTTCGAGCCTTGATGCGACCACAGTTTAATCTTGTTTGGTGCAGCATGGCCATATCTGGCTCTTGCGCCAATAAACTTTACATTCACTCACTCACTCGAGCCTTGATGCCACAAAAGACCCATCGTATAGTCGAGGTTGATGCACGTTAAATCTATCGAGACCCAAATTCTTCTCGTTGGCGTGATGGGGAAATTAGGAAAGGGGGATGCTAGCTCAGGTGCCGTCTTCAACACTTGACTGTGGTTCAAAATCAAGAGGTCCGTCGCCAACAGCCTCGTGTTGCTTCTAGTGTGACGTTAATAAAGCCAACTTGTCCCCAAAAGTTGTCTCCTTAACTTTCCAGCCGATGAGACTGTGTGTGCTTTCTTTGGAGGAGAGTTACTAAAAGCTACCCATTATTTTCAACGTTGATTGTTTTTCGGTATAAATGAGGAATAGGAATCTTGTCGGCGGTGACAACTCGACGCAACACCAGTCAAGTTTTGATTTGGCAGTCATTTGCTAATCAGGCTAATTTTTTGTTGTTACTATTTTTAAGTTCAGAACACTGAAAACAACGCAGAAAATTTCTGCAATAACTTTAATAGCCCTTAGTTCTGGAATGACTACTTAAATTAATTCCAGCTGGTGTTTAATCAAAATGCTTGTGATCAATGTCCGGATTGAGATCAAAATTTTTTTACAAAAATGATGCATCAGATGTTCATAAGAACTCAAAGGCTTAAATCTTACCAAACGACCTACAATATGAATCGCATTTTTAAAACAAGCCTAATTTAGTATTAAATACTATGAAAATTAATTGTTTTATTAAAATCATATTAAGAGTAAACATTTTAGAGTATTGGCGACTGACCTCATAATTTTGAACCTCGATCAATTGATGAGGATGACACATAATCTGGCACATCCTTCTCCAAACTTCCATGCCCCGCCATTAGGAGAACTTGGAGACTTTACTCATTTAATGTGAATCAACCCCATTACACGGCGGGTCTTTTAGTGGCATCTGGCTTTTAATGGCATACGACACAAGCTGCGAGTTTGCGACCACTGGGCTACCTCGACCGCAAATTTTGACAAAAACTTCGTAGTGATTCCCGACTAACTAATTGGTATGAAGGGTCTTAATATTGACGCTTTTTAGTGAAAGTGAAGAGTATTTCAAAATATGAATTGAATAATAACGTATATGTTAAACGTAAATTTGTATACAGTTAAAGACAAATGTGGTAACCAGGTATGAAAGAATATTCCACTGTAGCTCATGCATGTCGTAAGAGGCGACTGAAATGGGTACTTAGCGTCTGGGGGTATAGCCTAACCCCCCCCCCCCGCCCCTGGGGATTATATTAGGGGACCTCATGGACTTACCTGAAGAAGGCAAGTACGTGCACATGACCCCGAGGCTCCAAAGTGATCTTTCTTTCACATGGGGTTTACTGTCTTTGGTAAACACAGATGACGTATCCCCTGGATACCCTAGCGATCCTTCTCTATTTTCGGCCCTCCTCCTTATCAACCATTTTTTTCCCCAATTTTTTCACGTCTAGACCTCGGTTAAATCTTGTTTGGAGCAGCATAGCCACATCTGGCTCTTCGCCAATAACCTTCACATTCACTCTCTCGCTGTATACAGTTAAATTAATGACATTCTTAAAATTAAAATGGTTGGGATAGTAAATTTAAGAAATGGTTTTGAAGATAGTACATGATAGTATAAAGAATCGGATAAATATTGTTCAGCAAAGTCTGTGAAAAGTAAATCAACTTCCTCTATTTTTAAATAGTTTTTCTCGATGTTTTTCTTAATATTTTCACAATACCAGCAAAAGCTATATTATATTTAATAGAGGGGTTCTAGAAGTAGGGTATAGGCTTACAGATTTTAATATTAATGTATTCTTTAAAAGTTCTTTTTCTATGGTTTGTTATTCCAATGTATTTGATTAAGTATATTATTCTATTGTTCAATATATATATATATGCAGAATTGTTTAATCTTGTATGAATTTTTGACGTGACTTGTAAACATGTCTGTCGAAAATGAACTGCATAAAATTATCCAAGTCCGTATCGAAAATTCTAATTGTATCAGAATGTCATGCGCGTGATTAAATGTTAACGTTAGCTTCTGTCAGAATTTGTAGCCATATTAAGTGACACTGTCGGGGTTGATAGGTTTTATCCCTATAACTTTTGTAATTAACAGAAACGGTTCACAAAAATGATTGCATTTTTATCAGTAAGAATTCCGATCCCGCATGGAGATTTTTAAAATTGTGGTAATTTTACATAGGAAATATGTAGTATAACGCCCCGATATTACTTTCTTTTGCTGTCATTATTTAAATAGTCAATAGTTCAATAAATAGAAAGTCACACATAGATTAAAATTTATTTTATTCAAATCTATATGAATATTTAAAATTTAATCTCCAGTCTTCTACATATATGGAACGGATCCACATGAGCATCTGATTCTGAAGGTTAATAGTGTAAAGATGACTTCTCTTAGCAAACTAATCAGGCTTGAGTCCTTAGCATATTTAAAGACTAGGTTCCGATTTACTGAGCCTATGCAGCTCCTTCCTGGCTGTGATCCGATCTCTCCCACACTTGTTAATGCATTACTATTTTTTCGTTTATAGTTTTTCCACTCATTTTCTGTACCACAAAAGGGGCTATTGTTTTAAATACCCTATAAATTGTTGTCAATATTTTAATATCTGAATTAGATTTTGTTTTATAACTATGCTCATTTTCCTGATCTTATGGTTCAATCTATAGACTTAATGTTAAATTTTTCTATATTTTTTTACATTATACTTAATGGTTTTAGCTCTTAAGTTTTATATAAATGCTTGGTAATTTTCACTTAACTAGGATATTATTCAAATATCTTAGTTTTACGGCTCTATCCATATCCTTTATGTTACATTTTTCCATAATTTTTTTGGTACAAATCGGGAATAGGGTGTCCACTAGAGGAATTTGGAGACTGTTAGGCGACTTCCTAGATAGGTCGCCAAACGTGCGTGACTTAAGCATTATGTTTAGGGTTACCATGACCTAAATCGCTAATTATCGCTCCTAAAAGTCGCCAACACTTCCAAAAGTCGCCAAATTCCTAGTGGATACACTATTCCCGATTTGCACAAATTTTTAAATTCAATATGACAATTTACAGTTTCCTTTCAAGCACTTTTAGCTTAAAGTATATTCAGTTTAATAATTAACCGTTTCCTTTAAATTTAGTTACTATTGACTTAAAATATATTCAATTTAACAATTTATGATTTGCTTTAATTTTAATTACATGTAGCTTATAATATTTACATCGATCTAAATGAAAAAAAAAATGCGACTGGCTTTTTTTTGTACGTTCCTTCGGCAACAAACTCGGATGATATTGTGGAAGCGGTGCACGAAATGTTGGGTGAGGAATCGCATGATCGAATAAAAACGGTATTCATTAGAAACTCATAATCTGCAATCTGATATACTGTAATTTATTTTGGGTCGTATGATCATGTTGTGCCAAATATTTGGTATATAACAGCGTTGGCCAGCTGCACTTTATTTGGAAGTCGTATTTCAGAAAAAAAAAAAAAAAAAAAATCTTTGAAAAGACTGTTTGTTCGGTGCTGCCAGATGGAAATTGTCCTTAGATTACGCTTCATTTCTTCCCAAAGTGACACTATGTGAATTTTTTCTTCATCCACAAGACAAAAACGGTGGTTTAACTATTGAGTTCTAAAAACGGGTTCCGAACAAAAATATCCTAAAACCATTTTCGTCATTTTGCACTCGGAAATTTTGAAATTAATTGCTACTAATGTTTTTATTATTTATTAGTCTTATGCTTTTTATTTATTCCATTGATTGTAAATTTTATAACTGTTGGACGAGATGCGGTATGCGCCTAGATTGGCACCAATTTGTCTTTCTGGTGATGAGGCTAGGAGATTTAGCTTTTCTCGCGCCAAATTTCATGTTTGCCGATTGTCATGTTAAGCCTAAACATTAAGTCCGCGAAAAGAACCGAAATTGCCGTTTTCTGATCTTAGTTGGACATAGTAATAAATTCTAATTGGAATAATCGTTAAGGAAAATGTAATTTTTATAAGATATAAGTAAAAGAATTTTAAATATCAGTACGAAACATTTTCATGAAATAATTTGCCAGAGAAATTCTAGGAAAATGTCTGCATTTAAAGATAGCGTTCCTATCTAAACACTAAATTGAGATTTCCTGGTTATCTTTTTTCTTATTCGATACCGGCAAAAAGGCGCCAAATTGCTGCAGTCTTCTAATGCAGAATAACTCTGATTGGTTGGCCAGTAAATACGTAAGTTTTGCTCGGTAAAAGGAAAGTTATTTTTATTATGTAAACAGGTATGTTCTTGGAGATATTGGTTAAGCATAAAAAAAAGTCTTAGATTCGGACATAGTAATATTAAGCAACGGTATTTTTGCTAACAAAAAAAAAATAAAAAATGAATGCTTGTATACAAAGAATGATCACTTTTTATGGAACCAATTATTATTTATTTACTCTTAAATTGTGAAAGCTTTAATCCGAGTAAATTAAACTTCCACAGTATAAAGATGTTTTTGAAATTATTTGAAGAATTTGTATCACGATCAAATCTCTTCATTTGATCGAGTATTCTAACAAGCGCTAATATGTCTTTCTCAGAATTATAAATATTGTTTTGCTTCACATGTGAATTGCAAAAAACAAATATACACAAATTACTTTGCAAAATATCGCGATTAAAAAGATGTATGAAATTTTTTAAAATAGGAGTAATTCAGTTTACATTTTCATGGCATTCACTGAAAATTAGATCGCTTTTCAACAATAGTATGGCAAGAAAGATTATCTATCCGCCTACCCGCCATTTTGATTTCATCAGTTTAATGTTAAACCTATGGAATTTCGACTTGATTTCTCTCATCTTTATTATTTGATCTACTTGAATGCAATAAAGTGCATCTGAAAGGGCAAAAAATAATGAATGCTTCTGTGGAATTAATTTTTCCCTCCGATTTTTAAAAATATTTGAAAAATTCTTTAAAGGCCGGAAAATTCAAAAACGATTCATTAAAATAAGAATAAAAATATTTTTAAAAATCTTATTAAAGTAATTCCACAGAAGCATTGATTATTTTTTGCCCTTTCAAATACTCTTTATTGCATTTAAATGGATCAAATAATAAAGATGTGAGAATTAAAGTCAAAATTCCATAGGATTAACATTACGTCCACGAAATGTTAAATCCTGTAGAATTTCAACTTTTGCTCTCAAAACTTGACTATTTTGCACTGTTGTTCATGCAAAAAATGAATTGAGAGTATCTTCCCAAGCATACAGAATAATCACTTGGATCATAACTAGCTCTTTAATCGGGCTATTTTGGCAGCCAAAAACGTTGATGTTGACAAAATTAACTCCCGGACATAACAATTGTTGCCAAGTTATCTGGTGTCTTTTAAATCAATCGACACTGTTGTTAATGAAAGCGAAAGTGTAAATTTTCCAAATGTTTTTAAATTTTCTGGATATGCTCGGAATGCCACCACATAATCTTCGGTTGAAGACTGGTTCAAGTATTATTTTTCTACGTAATTTGAATCCATCTCGATTATGCAATGGTACACGTATGGTCATCAAAAATATCACTGGAAATATTCTTGAAGCAACCATTTTGACTGGAAAGCTTACAGGAGAAGTGGTCCTATTGTCACGCATTCCAATGATACCGTCAGAATTTGCGATACATTTCAAAAAGGCTTCAGTTTCCAATTCTTTTAGCTTTCGCCATGACCATCAATAAGTCTCAAGCCAAACAAAATCCATTTGCGGCTTAGACTCGGAAGATCCATGTTTATCCCATGGGCAATTATATGTTGCAGTCCCGCGTGTGGGAAAACCATCGAATCTATTTGTGTTAACAAGAGACAGGTTAACCAAGAATATTGAGCACCGATTAGCTTTGAATTAATTTAAACTTGAATATTTTTAATTCAGAATGATGAATTATTAAAAATAATAAATAATCTACGCTACCTACCTCATTTAAAAATTGTTACATGTTATCAACTAAGAACTTTGTAAATGACTCTTTTATTAAAAATTATACTTGAATATGGGTAAAATTTTGAATTTTATATTTAATTTATGTTGATTTGTGCTTAATATTAACTCCGCGAAAATTTTCATCAATCGCCTCCAAATTTTGACATAAGGTTCAAATCTCAATCACGTGGGTTTTTACAACGCTTTCGTCTTTATTCCTAAATAATAATTTGACTATTGAATAGTTTGCTACAATATAATTCAACGTATAACTTAGCCACAGCAGCGCGTGGCCGGGTCTGCTAGTTTATGTATATGAAATAATTCGCTACAGTTTTTAAAACCAAGTTCAAGCTTCACTTTAGGGCACGTTAAGACTAAACATTAAATCGGGCACTGACTCTTAAAGGAATGGCGAGACGAAAAAATTATAGCTTAAATATATTACTTAACTTCCTGAATAATCTGGAATTAAACTTTATGAATATTATTACACGGTTCATATTTAATAGAATACAAGACTATTATAAATATTGAAATAACTTGTGTACGATAAAATCTAGAATGCTACAATTTGTTATTTTTATAAAAATCGTAGGGTCTAGATCACTGCATTATATATATAAAAAAAAATATTCATAAGGCCTGCGTTTCGTCGAGTCGTGGGTTCGAACTCGGACACTACTAAACATTCGGCGTGTAGTGGGGAAGATTCGCGTTAAATCTGTCGAGACCCAAAATCCTCCCGTTGGCGAGGCGTGGAAGTTTGGAGAGTGAGATACCAGCTGAAGTGTCGTCTTCGTCACTTGACAAGAGCTCAAAATTACGATGTCCGTCGCTAATGACCCTCGAATTTCTTCTCAGTGCAATGGTAATAAACAATCACAATCACATTTCCGGAAGCCACGAGCAAGCAAGCAATCGCCCTATTGTAGCACGTTTTTCTCTTTAGTTTATATTTCTTAAATTTATGAGGAAAATGTTTGTAAATGAAATCAGCATTCTTATTATAAAAATGGGTTGTTTTATTTTTGAAAGTGTCTCTATTACTGGTTTGCTGAGTCGTTGCCAAAATTAAAAATGTGATGTTGACGAAACTTATACCAATTAACCCCCACACTATAGCCTTTTTACACTTTTAAGCCGAATCTGATTTTAAACGACATTTCAAACTTTAACATTTTTATGTTTTACAATTTTTTTTAACATATGTTTATTTTGTAAACTTTTAGTTTGGTTTTAAGTGAACAAAATAAATAAATGAATAAATAAACTTGTGGAATTCTCAAGGAGTATTTGGAGCAGCATAGCTAGATTTGGCTCTTGAGAAATAAAATTAATTCATTCACTCACTTACTCAGTCCTAGATATAAATCTACAAATACTTTTAAAATAATTTTAATTAAAAAAAAATAACATTGCAAACTTTCATTTTTTTTTTTTTATTTCAGGCATCTAAAAACTTTATTATTTTTTTTTTCAGAAAAAAAATGTTAATTAAAACCAATTTGTCAAAATTAATTTCTGAAACATGTGTTAAAATTATTTCTAAATTATAATTCTATTTGATTTTTAACGCCCTCCGCTTACCTTTTTTAAATATTACTTCGACATTTTATTAATATTTTTACTAAATTATTTTTTACCAAGCTTCCCATTTTCATTACTTGAACTATGCGCAAAATCATAAATTATCACTAAATAACACTAAAGACCCGCCGTGTGGCTGGGGCTGATGCTCGTTAAATCTGTCGGAGCCCAAAGTCCTCCCAAGGGCGTGGTGTGGATGTTAGGAGAAGGGGGGTTGCCAGCTCCATCCTCGTCACTTGACCGCGGTTCAAAATGACGAGGTCCATCGCTAATAGCCCTCGTGTTGCTTCTAGTGCGACGTTAATATAAACTTTAAAAAAATCACACATATGGATTAGGTATCAGAGAGCTCATGTGCACGAACTCATGGTTGGTATTTTTTCATACGATTCGTGGTTTCGAATATTGATGCCATTAAAATCCCATAGATTAGCTGGGATGATCTACATTATATCAACATTAGGAGTCTGAGCCTCGACAGATTTAATGTGCACGTTTAGAATGTGCTGCTAACTCTGATATCATTTCTCGTCCTTTGACTGTGATTCAAAATAACGAGTCCAAACGTCAATACCCTCGTGTTGCTTTAAAGTGAGACGTTAATAAACAACCAATCTTTTCACTCATCTGAATTGTTTATTAGCGTCTCTGGTGACTGAATGTGAGTAGTCCCATTGTAGCTCATGCATGTCATAAGAGGCAGTTAAAATGAATACCCAACGTCTGGAGGTATAGCCGGGCACCCTGTCCCTGGGGATCATATCAGGGGACCTCGGGGACTTGCTTCTTCAAGTAAGTAGGGCATCATGACCCCGAGGCATTCTAGTGATCTTTTCCTTTCCCATGGGATTTACTGTCTTTGGTAAACACAGGTTACTCTCTCTCGGGATGCCCTAGCGATTCTTCTCTATTTTCGACCCTCCTTGTCAACCAATTTTTGTCTTTTTCTATTCTTTCATGTCTAGATCACAGATAAATCTTGTTTGGTGCAGCATAGCCACTGCTTATTCATCAGACATGGCAGGAATCCTGGAGTCTTCAAACTAATAATAAATTACACTCGGTGAAGCCGATAATTGGAGAATGGCCTGTTTTTCCAATGCGAAGAGCAGATGTCAGATTGACTCGCCTTCGCATTGGACATAATCTATTTACTCACAAACATATTTTGTTTGGAGAAGATGCTCCCGAGTGTCCTTCCTGCCATGTCCCTTATACGATTCATCATATTTTAATTGACTGTCCGGTGTTTGATCATCATCGCCGGACTTTTTTTCATTCATCAGTTTTAATCGTATTTGACTTGGTGGGGGAAATCCCCCACCATAATTTATTTGCTTTTTTACGACATATTGGCCTTTTACACCACATTTAAATTTTAACTTTTTATCTTTTGTTTGTCTTTTTATGTTAGTCTTGTGTTTTTAATGCCATTACTGTCTAATCGATTTTAACAAGTGTTTGGCGCAGCATAGCCTACTTTGACTCTAACGCCATTAAAACCTACAGTCACTCACGCAGCATAGCCACATCTGGCTCTTGCCCCAGTAACCTTTACATTCACTCACTTATTACTGGCACTCACTTGTTGTTGGATTGTTTATTAACGTCTCGTGGTGCTTCTTGCACCACGAGGGCTATTAGCGAAATGATTATCGCAATTTTGAACCATGGCTAAAGTCACACATATGGGGGAAATATGCTTAGATTTATTCTTCAGTAATTGCTACAAGGCATACCTAGGTCCTGATTAGCAACGCTTCCAGAATTTCTTTGATGGCTTAGAAATCGAACTCGTTGCCCTTCTCACACTTACCCGTTTGCGAATAAATTCCGTAACTACGTTAGACTCCTTCCTTATGAAGGGAATTTCGTTGCCCAGGAAATATCGCCGTCAAAACTAGAATAAATCTTGGATCTCAGTCTGGAAATTATTCTTTTCTCCATGCAATTAGAACAGTAGTTAGTCAGAAGTATAATTTGGTAACAGTTTACCAACTACTTCAATGATTATACATCATTCTCATCCTCAATAGCACAATTTTTTGATGAACTAGATTGATAAAATTTCCCTTCCCTAATACACACATTTGAGCTTTAATTAAAAACAAAAAGTAAAACGCCAGTTTCAAAATCTCATGGATCCCATAATGAAAATGGAATTAAGTATAATTCAAGCTAAATTTAGATTAGAAATTAGTGTTAACTCAAAATAGATGATCTAAATTTCATGTATTTGATAACACTGATGATCCTTCTGGAGGGGTAGTAAAATTTCAAACAATGAATGTAGTATTCATTCATATAGTACCCAGACAAATGTACATAATATTGACTTCAAAAAGGCTTAGTTGAATCCCCCGAAAAGCAATGTATTAAAAATTTTATTGAACTATTATATAATTTGGACGATAAGATATTTGAGAGCTACTGCAAATTTCCATAGATATCAAAACGGTCCTCCCTACCCTTTGAAATACTTGATTATAGCTAGTCTTCCTTACGGAGCGACTGCTATAGCCGGAAATATTGTTTTACAAGCAAAATGAGAATACGCAAGCAGTAATGCTGAGTAGGTAGGGATGACAGCAACAGATTTGGTTTCCTATGTTGCCAAATTGGGAGATAAAGCTAAATGCTTCTAGAATAAAGTAAGTTTCTAGAATATCTTTCGAAGATATTTATAGATGTAGATTGTACGGCGTGAAGCAATATTATGAAGAGCTGCGTTCGATTGTGTGAACTGTGAATTTGTGCTATAGTGTTTGCATCAATTGCTTCTGGTTAAAAGGAAGTTATATTTATTACTGGATCTTCGAATAAAAAATTCCGAAGGAACATGCAGTTTAATTGTGTAGACATTTCCTGCATTATGGAAGCCGTTCTACCAACTAATAGTATATGTACATGAAAAATTCAAATCGTGAAGTACCCTGGAATAAATGGTAAAAAAAAAAAAAAAAAATTAAAATTATTTACCCATTAGTTCATCTTTATTTTATCACTAATATAATAAACATAATTCTAAAATTGAAATAATTTAAATAGAAAAGAAAAATTATTGTAGTTTTCCCAATCTTAACTAGGTGAAAAAAATGTTGCCGTAGCTAATAGATACAAACCTATTTTCCTTCTGATAGTTTAAAGTAACATTACTGAAACAAAAATTAAGGGACAATAAAACCATTGCAGGTAATATAATAATTGCAGAGGAATTTGGTTTCTAGAAAAGTTTATTAATTACAGAAAAATTATTTGAGGTCAGAACTGATTTCGTTACTCATCAAAGCTAAGTACCCTCTTATTAAACATTTGAATAGAAATAAAGTTCCATTTTATTGAATATTTAGAGGCTCCTTAAAAGAGATTAGTAATGAGGACTACTTTAGAAAGTAAATATTCCACCCTCATTTATTCTTCCCGTTTCATATATATATTTAAAAATACAATGCTTCAAACTATATAGATTTAATTTATTCCTCTATGCATGGCATTCAAGCAATTGTCCCTCAAGGTTCCATTTAGAGCCTTTCGCTATTTAATATTTTTATCAATGACATTCCAGGGGCTAATGACCTTCATATGTATATATATTGATGATACGGTCGTACTCGCTATATTAAAAAAAAGTTCAAATCAATTTGTTTTGCTCGTAATACGAGTTAAATCGGAAATTAATGTTTCAAAGTTAACTGAGATGAAATTCTTTTCAAAACTAAAAGACCCCTTTTACCCTCCAGTCGATTTTTAACCTATTTCCCTCTTGGTCTCAGTCTATCAAATACCTTGAAGTTATGTTACATAAGGCTCCCATAAAAATATTCCTAGCTTAACATTGCAATAAGTTCCGAAAAGTTTTAGATGAAGTCTACTCCTCAAATTTTCAGAACTATAATATGCCTTTAGAGAATAAAGCTATTTGCTTTCAAGTATATTTTTAAAATAACTTATGCTTACCCAATGCGGGGTTACACTTCTAAAACACACTGGTCTTGGAAACTGCTTCGAACACCATTTTCAGATCAAGTTGTTGGGACAAATGATTCACGCGACCCGTGTGGTGACCGGGGATGACAGAATAGTCTCACTGTAGCTCATGCATGTCGTAAAAGGCGACTAAAATGGGTACCCAGCGTCTGGGGGTATAGCCGGGCACCCTGCCCCTGGGGATTATATCAGGGGACCTCAGGGACTTGCCTTCTTCAGGTAAGTACGGGTATCATGATCCCGAGGCACCTTAGTGATCTTTTTCTTTTCCATGGGGTTTACTGTCTTTGGTAAACACGGGTGACGCACTCCCGGGGTACCCTAGCGATCCTTCTCTATTTTCATAACTCTCCTTCTTGTCAATCACTTTGACCTTTTTTCACCTTCACGTCTAGACCACAGTTTAATCTTGTTTGGCGCAGCATAGCCATATTTGGCTCTTGCGCCAATAAACTTTACATTCACTCACTCACTCAAATGATTCACGCGAAACCATGAAATACAACAAGCTCTATATAAAAGTTTCTTCAGTTTAAAAAAATTATAATTTAACCTACAAAATTTCTTTGATATCTTATCAAATAATGGCAATAATCTAATTTGAAACGTAAACATATATGATCCAGCTGCCAATTTTGTAAGACCAAGAAATATGTTCATGAACCACGTATTTAAAATTTTTGTAAAGGACTCTACGATTATTTTCTTTTCCATAGTAACACTTTAATGTTTGTATCGGCATTGAGCAAAAATAAATTTCTCATCTGCATTTCTATCTAATTGCTTTATTTGATACGTTACCTTATCTATCCTTTCTCACTAATACAGATAACAGGCATTTTCCATGTACAAAGTCATTAATTCAAGACATTATTATAATTGTTTTGCATGGAACCTCCATCAAAACTCGAGGCGCCTATTGGCCAAAGGTGTAAAAGAAAAAATAAATTCGTCCGTTGTTCATCAGTATAAATCTTAAAATAAAGTTAGTCATAAAATAAGCCAAAGTTGTTGCTGGCATTTAGCTTCCAATTAAACCTTTTTCATTCTACAAAGAAAAAAAACCGTCTGCATAATTCAAATTATTATACGATAAATCGTAGCCAAATATTGTAAACAAATTCATCCAAAGAAATCGTCTGCAGCTGAGCACATGAGACATTAATTCGTATATACGTATGTAGCAGTAAATTAGTCTGGTTAAAACAAATAATTAACTAAACAAATAAAAGGACTAAAGTTCATGCCTAGGATGAATAATTTCATAATGTGCTAATTCTTCTTAAAAGATAATTCGAAATGAGTTCTCAAAAATAGTGTTAAATCGGTGCAATACATGAAAAATAATCTCTACCAAGAACTTAAACTGTGACTGATAATGAAATAGTTTCAGTTTTAAAATAAAAGCATATTTCTAGTATTTTGATAAGAATATATTTTTATGATAGAAAAGTTTCATTTCATTGGTACTTGGAATATAATTAATTGTATAATCCACTTCTCTTGAAGCAATTTGATAAGAAATCAAGTAAAAATTGAGCGAATTTTTTTTTTCTATACGCGTTGAAAAAGTCTGCGTCAATAGTTTGTTTTATGTACTCGTGTTTCTCAAGAAATCTGATTAATATTGGATCATTTTAACATATGCAGAAAAATGTAATTTGTTAATATTGTAAAATTCTTTGAATTCTTTCTTATTGTGAACTCTTGGAATTCTTCTTGTTAATATTGTAACTTGATTTGAAACAATTCTATTCTGTAAAAATTATTTTGCTTTATCTCCATAGTATTTTATTAGTTTTATTGACAAAAATATTACAAATATTTAAGGTATTCGTGAAAAATTGGAGTACTTTCTAAAAAATGGTAAATATAATTTTCATTTTTAATATCGATAAAAATTAATTTCTGGAATGTTTTTAATAGTTCTGTTTTGTCAAAAGAAGATTAACTTAATCGATTGTTTTGAATATTTTTAAAAATACTTTGAAGGGGTTTCGTCTAGCATTTTTTTAATTTTCAGAAAGAATTTCGCTACTAATATTAATTACATACTTTTACCTACTACTTCAAGTTATAAGATGTTTACAAAAATAAAAGTTTCACGTGTATTTGAAAATCTAATTCATAAATTTTCAGCTACTTTGCAATCATATTTTTAAAATATTAGACCATCGGCTACAAATTAATTACACTATTTTTAGTACACACTAAAATACAATATATACAATGAACTCCTGGAAATTTTAAAATAAATCCGATAATTATTTAAGTTAACATTTTCTTAAAATTTGGAAATTTTACATGAATCTGGTTTTCATGTACATGTTGCTTCGTTGTATTTTGTAAACAAATACGATCTATTTGATTAAAGAAAATGAAATTAATTGCCATGTGTTTTTTAATGAAATATAATTACACGAAATTTCCACAAGCAAAAGAGAATACATTTTTTTAAAAAGAGATGCGCTTTACATTGACAGAATTTCAAGTCTTCACGTTGGCGTGATGTGGAAGTTAAGAGTTTACTTCGTCACTTGGCTCAGGTTCTGAATTGTGAAGTCTGTTCGTCAACAACCTTTGTGTTGCTTTTTAGTGAGACGTTGATAAACTGTCAATCAAAAATACGTAAAAGATTATTCTTTTAACGATTTCTCTAGAATACCGTTATGAATTTTACCATGTTCTGCACCTCAGAGGCTTACCCTCTTCAGGTAAGTACAGGTGTTAGATCCCGAGATAATCTAATGATTTTTCTTTCCCATAAGCCTTACTGGCCTTGGTGAACATGTGTGACGCGCCACAGGAATACCCAAGAGACCCTTCTCTATTTTCGACCTTCTTGTCAATTCATTTTTTCCTGACATCCAGATCACATACCTGCATGGTTTATTATTGCATATCCAGATTTGGCTTATATAATGCGCTATGTATCTCAAATTTCATTCACTCGAAAGTTTGTGAGGACTATTTGTGACAACTTGTTTATTATTAAGGGCTTGAAATATTTCATATTTTTACAAACTTTTTAGTCGATTTTATTTGTTTAATAGCAGTGGACAATCGAGAGGGGTTTTTAGAAACTTTCGAATGACTTATAACTTAATAATATTGTTAAAACTTACTTAAAAAATTGAACATGAACTCACAGCTCAATATTAGATATAAAATATTACAATTTTTTTTCATTTCTTACACATCACACGCAAGATAACTAAACTAAGTACTTTAACTTTTGCTTAACTTTTTACTTTTTCTTTATTTTTCACCTTTTCGCTAAGTTTCTGTTCATTTTCACTTTTCACAAAAAAAACTTTTTATTTTAGAACTCATAAATCATTTCACTTTGTTTCTCTTTACGATAGCTTACTAAACTAATTGCTGTCATTCTTTACGGTAGCTTACTTAACTATTTATTATTAACTTACTGTATCTTACTTGGCTATTTACTTTCTCTTAAAATTCATATGAGATCAGACACATTTTTTAATAACAAATAACTTAATTTATTCAGCCAACACAGTTTCTGTCGCGTTACCATGGGGATCATTGCAGTTTACAGTACAGTACTCAATCACCCCGCGATTCACAACTTTCTCGCTTACGTCCGCTCTGTTCGGAGAACTAGTCTGATCTGCTCTGAGGGGATCGTATGACATCCCATACTCCCGGCGGAATTTAACCACGGGAGATAACAAAAGTAACCGAAAGGTTTTTGACAAGACAAGTGAACTAATTTTATGCGAAGTTTAAGAAATCCACACTTTTTCAATTGTAAGCGCAACGGAAGTCACAATTTAACACTGGGATCTCTAATTACCTGTTTATGCAAAACGAAAATCACATTTATATTCATAAATAATTGAGCAATTAATAATTAAATTGGCTTTATTTATACACTTGTAAGTCGTGTGTAATTGACTTTAGTACCTCTTGCTTAAAAATTACTGTATTTTCAACATTAAAAACATGCAGAGAACTTATAAACAGTATTCTAAACAATGGACGTAATTATGAGTATAAAATTCGATTTTAATAATTTTTTTTTAAAAAATTAAATTTTACGATAAGAATTTCCCTTAACTTTCATATAAATATTGTGTAATACCCAAAACTTGTAATGTTTATTAGATAAAAAATATTATTATTGTATGGGAAATAGACTCATTTTATAACATGTAAAATATCAGCTCAAAGGATAAAGCAGAATTTCAGGAAAATGTACCCTGAAAACCCCATTTTTGAGATACACAAATACTGATATTTTTTCTCTATGGCAAGGCACACGTTTGTTTAGTTTTAAAAGGAATGTTTTAAAGTTCACTGATGAAATTCTTTTCAAAACTAAAATACCCCATTTATCCTCCAGTCAATTACCCTAAACAGCCCTTGCGCACGTTGATGGAAAAATACTTTTCAAAAATGCTTCTTTATATGTTATCATGACATATTTTGGATATTTATTAAGTTCGCAATGATGGAGTGCAAGATTGATAGCCGTTGCGGTTGAATATTTTAATATACATTTCACAATATTTTTATCGTTTAACTACTTAAAAACACTTGCAAGATGTCTAATTTTTTTGTATTGCATATTTCCAACTGGTTTAAAAACATTTTTACTAATTAGATGTCATAATAAATTCTTTCGCATTTCAAATATTCAATTTTTTTTATAACACGCGATCTGTCGTTGATGATTGCATGAAATTGAAGAATAACAAGCGACTTTCATCGATCATTTAACTAACTATTATTTTAAATTAGTTTTATTTATGATTGCCAGGTTTAAAAGCACACGACTAACCTGAATCGCACTGCATACTAGACAACTCAACTCACTTAAGCTTCTTTATCGGACATTCACGAGACACGAATAATTTCTCTTTTGAAGTGTATTCATGCAAAAAAAAAAAAAAAAAAAAGTTTCTTATTGAAAGTATTAAAATGCTACGAAATTATTTAAGATAACCGAGAAGTCTTCGGCAGTGAAAGGAAATCGTTAAAAGTTAAGGCTTACAAGCTATTAAGTCTCCTGTATAAAGACCGTTTTGATTTCGTGAGCGTAATGTTAATTCCATGGAATTGCTATTTTTCTTTTCAAATTTAGACTATTATATCAATCTAAATACAATAAAGTGCATCCAAAAGAGAAAGGCCTTGGGGGGCTTGCCTTCATGCTAGTAGTCGTCACTCACACGAGGGATCCTATTGATTTTATTTCTGAATTTCACTTGGTGTGTGTGTATGTGTGTCATCAAATTTTCGATCGTTAATTTAACCAACTTCCCATCAAGCTAACAGAGCTTTGAAATTTTGGGAATCGTTCGTACTCGCCTAACAATGCAATATTTAGACATTTGCGACAAGTTTTAACTAATATTTCAATAATTTTAATAAGTCAAAATATTCTTTCCCCTCGGCGTTTTTAGGATTGAGGAAAAAATTTCTTCCCCCCTCTGGGAACAACGGGCACTCCCCACGCCACATGAGGTATCGTAAAACTAACAAAGGGGAGATAGTGAGGGTTGCTAACTTTCAGTCACTAATCATTCGCAAGAAAGAAAGATTCCAATATTTGGCGTCGTGTCTTATCACAATAATTTTTTCTGAATTCTGGTTCCCATTTTTTTAATAGACTGACTTACAAATTTTCAAATGCATGTTTTGATTTTATGAGTATTATGAAATTTTTAATTCTCTCACAAATATCTCTTTTTAAGTAAATTTTAAAGTTAAAAATAACTAACAGTTTTAACTAATATTTCAATAATTTTCTTTAATAAACTTTGCCTCCATATAAAAACTTTGGTTTTTATATCGAATTATTTCACATGGGGTTTACTATCTTTCATGAATATGAGTTACGCACGCTGGGATATCCTTGTGATCCTTCTTTATTTTCGACCCTTCTTATCTCCCCCCCTCCATTTTTTTTTCAAGCGCCTTGATCACAAATACACCTTATTTGGCGCAGTATAACCAATTTCAGGCTCTCATGCTATTAAACTTCACCATCACTTATCAAAAGAACAAAAAATAATGAAGGTTGTATTACATTTTCCTCCGGGGTCTTAAGAACATTTCAAAGTATTTTTTAAAGACTGGAAAACTCACAAACAAATAACTAAAACAGACTTTTAAAATAGGAAAATGTAATGCAGAGAAAGCCTTCTTTAGTTTTTACTCTTTCAAGTGCTCCTTACCGCAATCAAATAGATAAACTGGTGTGGATTTGAGGATGGAAATAGAAATTGCATTCTATTACCATTAGATTCACGAAATCAAAATGGGGGTTAGTGGCCGCGGTAGCCTAGAGGCCATTGGTTGAAAACTCACGGCCGGTGTTGTTTCGTCGAGTTGTGGGTGTGAATCCTGATGCTACTAAATACCCGCCGTGTTAACGGGGCTGATGCGCGTTAAACCGGTTGAGGCTCCTGTCCTCCCGGTGGCCGCTGTAGCCCAGTGTTCATGGTTTCCGATTCGTGATCGGCGGTTTTCGTTCAGTCGCGGGTTCGATCCTTGGCCACTAAAGACCCGCCGTGTAGCTGGGACTGATGCACGTTAAATCTGTCGGGGTCCAAAGTCCTCACGTTGGAGCGGTGTGGAAGTTAGGAAGGGGGTGCCAGCTCAGGTGTCGTCTTCGTCACTTGACCGAGGTTCAAAATTACGAGATCCGTCGCCAATAGCCCTCGTGTTTTTTCCTAGTGCGACGTCAATAAAAAACTACACTAAAAAAACTAAACCTCCCGTTGGCGTAAGGTGAAAGTTTGAAAATTGGGCGACTAGCTCTGGTGTCGTCCTCATCACTTGAACGAGTTTCAGAATTACAATGTTTGTTGCCAATAGCCTTCGTGATGCTTCAAATTGCGACGTTAATAAGCAATCATTATCAGAAATCAAAATGACTGGTAGACAAAAAGCCTTCTTGTTCAGAAATGAAAGAAAACTAGTCATTTTTTGCCACACATAAAATATGCCGTCTTTTAATTTGCATATTAAGACCGAGTACAAAGTAATCTATTGCTAAAATTTCAGACTATATTTTTTTTCTTTCGCCATTCAAAATTGCCATTGCTTCACAAAACGTTGAAGTCAAATTACAGGTGATTCTGTCAAGTGATTATCTTTTTATACTTCTTAAAAGCTAAACTTGTATTTACAGGGCGATTGTAATGCAATTTCAGAATAATTTTATAATCGTTTATAAATTAATATCTACCCAGCGTCTGGGGGTATAGCCGGGCACTCTGCCCCTGGGGATTATATCAGGGGACCTCAGGGACTTGCCTTCTTCAGGTAAGTACGGGCATCATGACCCCGAGACACCCTAATGATCTATTTCTTTCCCATGGAGTTTACTGTCTTTGGTAAACACGGGTGACGCACTCCCGGGATACCTTAGCGATCCTTTTCTATTTTCGACCCTCCTTCTTGTCAACCACTTTTTATCTTTTTTTAACTTCACGTCTAGACCACAGTTTAATCTTGTTTGGCGCAGCATAGTCATATCTGGCTCTTGCGCCAATAAAATTTACATTCACTCACTCACTCATTCACTCATAAATTAATATCGTGTTAAAATTACATTTGTAATATTAATGGTATTTTCAGTCGAAATACCTAAAATTTGTAAGTTTACGAATTATTAAAGCCGCATTCGTAGCCGCGGGTTGGCTAGGACGGATATGAATTCAGCCAGTGTGGAAATACCACCAAATTCAAATGTCCAAGTGCCATCATTCGCAAATGTCTCAACGCATGACCTGTCTGATTTACAGAGCGTTGAGAGGGGAAATTTAGATAATGGTGGATGGGGAAATTTCTTAGCTAACTGTGGGATGGAGAGACTATTTGAACAGCAAGAGAGAGGAAGATATTGTTGTTAGAGAACAGAGCGAGGGGGATTGCTAAGAGAACTGTGAGAGTGGAAGGGAGATTGCTTAAAAATGAAAATTAAATGGAATAATGAAATGTGTATAATAAATCAAGGAATAATGGGAAAAACTTGTATATTTATATCATAACAATCGTGTTAATCATTGTAATTTATCTATGTAATTTCACTGTTTAAACCTTTACTTTCCAGGGTATGATGTCAAAGATGGACCATTTAGTGATTGTTCTCGTATATTTCTGTTCTCTCTTCACGAGCATCATCATCGCCCACGACCATGACCACCGTTCTTACCGGCCAGATACAAATCCAGACATGGACTTGATGCCTCTCACGCGATTCCGATCATTTCACACGACCTCCCGCCCCTTAACTACCGGCATCAGGGAGCCTATTTTGCTGCCTGTGCCTCGTAATTCAGAAGAAGATAGTTATGAATACATCAACTACGATGACGACCAGGTGGCAGACTTCACCGTCGCCAGCAGCGGTTACATTCACACAGAAAATACCACGCCTGAACTAACAGAGGAAGAGTATGTTTACTCCACCGCAGAGGCTTCAAGTATGTATTCTGAGTTTTCATAACAGAATATCTAACGTTAGTTAATAAATGTTACAGTTTTAAGCAAGCATATCAAACTCATTTCTAGCTTCGAGCCATTTTCTATGAAGTAAAAGCCAAGCGGGCCGCACTTAATCTATATATATATATAATATAAGCGAAATACCACTGACTGACTCATCACGAGATCTCAAAGACTATACAACCGATTGACTTGAAATTTAGCATAGTTACTTATTTTGCGATGTAGACACTCAGTAAGAACGGATTTTACGGAAGTCTTATCCAAAACGTAATTTTCATCCGTTAATCTACTCTTATCCATCGGTTATGTAATTTTTGGCGACTTTATCGCCAGAAATGATATGACCGACGCCAAACAGAATATATTTTTTATATGTATACTGTGTATTGTCACCAATTAAGTTTACTTGGTGAGATTTGCGCGAGCGATTCGTTCACTGGAGAACCTCGCTACATGCATGAACGAACTCAAGACGCTCTGACATACGTAAGACATTTTGGACGTCCCGACTTGCACGACTTTTTTAGGATTGCTGTCGCTTGCAATCCTAAATGGTCAGAAATCAAAGATCTCTTGAGGCAAGGATAAAAGTCTTATGATAGACAAGATGCCATTGCGAGGATATTTCATTTGAAAGTCAAGCACATGATGAATCTTCTGACAAAAGGTTGCATCTCTGGTAAAACTAGATGTAACAATTATACGGTGGAATGAATTTTATCCATATTATATGTACATGGGGTGACTTTTTACTAAAACATTTTATTTTTCTCATATATTTGAAAGTCGTGGATAACTTTATTTCAGATAATCTAAATTTAAAATTTTAAGAAATTGATTATCATTATCGTTTAAAAATTGAAAATTTTCTTCATATTTCACGAATAGGTTCCGAAATATAATATCGTCTGCCCAGCGAAGCGGGCGGGTATCAGATAGTATAGTTATTTGGATAGTTTTTCACTTCTTAAATTACTTTAGTAACTGAAGTGAATAAGGGACAGTTAGGGTTTTGGCACAAGAGCTAAATCTGCCTTCAGGGGCTTCACTTCCTTAGGTAGGTACATGCATTATGACCTCGAGGCGCCCATGAGACTTACTGTTTTTTGGTAAACGCGAATGAAGCGTCGCCGAGATACCCAACGATCCTTCTCCATATTCGACACTCCATCTTATCAATGATTTTAAACCTTCTTTCTTCTTTTTTTTTCTTCTAGTGTCTAGATCACAATTACACTTTGTTTGGCTCAACATGGCCACATCTGGCTTTTACGCGATTGAACTCCACCATCACTCTCTCTCTCACACCTGTCTACCAATTCTTATCTTTTACTACTTTTCCTAATGTCTAGGTCACTGATGTACTGTATTTAGTGCAGCACAGATAGATTTGACTCTTGAGCTATGAACCTCTGCTTTCACACACTCGCCCATATAAGTTAAATATGGTTGAGCTGTTCCAAGTATTTGTTTAAAATCTAACAGGAATAATAAAGTAATAAGGAGTTGACAAGAAGTGGTGTCAACAATTGAGAAGGATCGCAAGGGTCCGGGTGCGCATTATCCGTGTTAAACAAAGACAGTAAACCCTAAGAGAAGGATCACTAGGGTACCACGGGGTCACAATACCCTTATTTATCTATGAAAGGTAAGGACCCGAGAGGCCTTTGTAACAGGAGTACTGTTTCCTGTGATTTGCATCACAAAGCTTATGTTGTCCATCAGGAAATTTTATGTTATGTAATTTTGGTGCTCTGATAGTATTACATTTCAAGCACATTATTTAATCCTTTATCACAGAAAAAAAAAAAAAATCAATTTTCCTCCTTTTTGAAAATACCAATGTTTGTCAATGAAAACTAGACATTTCGGGACTTCTTGGGGGCACTGGGGCAAGCTACCTGAACACGGAACGTATGACTACATTATACATAGCATATAATTTAGCATAATATATAATTTAGCGATAAGAGTAAAAAAAAAAAAAATTTAAAATTCTCTATCTCAGTTTGTCTGGACATTGTCTCAACAAACAACAAGCTTTTCCGAATTCTATGTTTCTTGACTGAATAAGGCCTAAAAAGCATATAATTTTAGACACACACAGAATAACACTTCAGAATAGCTGAAAATTGAAAAAAGATATTTGTTGTCCCTGTCTGCTCTTCTATGTCAAATATCTCGAACTTCCCCAATCATTTCAATCCCTTCTTTCAATTGTTTCACTTTTCTCTATATTCTTCATAGAATTGTGTTCTGTCATAATTCATAATACTTTAAAAGCTACATTTTGCTCATTTTAAAACGCTATTTCTGCAAATATAGCAAAACTCGAACATGCACTCTTGTGTGTTCCGAGACTAAATTAAAATCCATAAAAGTGAAAAGACTGTCAAAGACATTTATTCGCAATCCGAGTAAACAATTTCAGAAGAAATGTTGGTACACGTCACACTTTTTTCATGGTGTAATTTTAACACTCAGTCAAAATTCTCTATTTATTCTCTCGTATTATAGTATTTTGGCGTTCGTGTGGCACAAAATTGTCTATTATTTTGATGACATGTTCATATACTTACTGAGTCCATGATAAACAAGTAATATATAAAAAAATTTAAATCGATTCCTACTTAGGTCAGCAAAGAAATTTTTTTTTTATTTTAGTTGCTTTTTATTAAATAATTACAATGAACATAAATATGTATGTGACAGAATCACAATATTAAGTGACAAAATAAATTTTTTTCTAGCTATCCACACGCTTCGTCATGACGATATTTATTCCTAAATTTATATCCTGCTAAATATCTTTTATAAGAGAAATTTTTTTCCTGCTATATAAAACTAAAATTATTTGAAAATCAAATAAAAAAAAATTATGCTTCGACGAGATTCGATCCGAAGGCATGAAGATTCTACGTCGACGCTCTACAACTTTGCCATTGCAAGACAAATGACAATATAGTTGTTTCTTAATTCATCCGGTAAATTAAATGGTTGGAATGCAGTTTAGCCCAACCAGTCTTAGCGACAGGAATTATTTGTCAGTATTTGCCAAATGTGGCTACCCTGATCCACTTCGCGGACTTCAAGTTCAGTCAAAAAAATCGCTAAGTTTGGTAATTTTTGAAATCGCACCAAGTGGTTGGGCTAAATTCCATTTTCACCCATTAAATTTAATTAATGAATTAATATTTGAAAAAACTGTATTAACATAAAGTGTCATCCACTACAAGTTTAAAAAAATGTATTTGAACTTGAGTGGATGAATATAAAAAGTATTTTATTAACGATTGAATATTTGAACAAGATATATAAATATATATAGGGAGAGTGTGAACTAATAGCAGGAATTTAAAAAGTGTAGTAGATTCCTGTGCAATTTTGAAAAATTAAATTGATGAAAAGTAATATTTTGGAAATTCTTAACAATAACTTTTCAGTTTATTTAAAATCTTTTTAATTTACTGTTTGGCCACTATTTTGGTGTCATGTGACATTGATCAATCAAGGTTGCGAGACGTTAAAGAGAAGAAAAAAGATCCAATAAGCTATTTTAAAAAGGAAAACACAACTTTCAGTTCGTATTCTGTGATAAACAGTTCGCTGACGCAATCGTTCCAGGAAGTTTCAGTAGCCCTCGTTATCTTGTTCGGAAGGGTTTTGGTTCGCTTCAAGTTTGATTAGTCACTTCAACATCTGTTTTTATCACGTGAATGTAAGGGCACGTGATTAATGATGCCCGATGTCTGTTTATTTTTTAGTTTTGTTGATGATTATTATGTAGATGTATGATAAAGATGGGACAAGTTATTCATGTTTAGTCTTGAATTTGACATACATTAGGTTTGTACTCCTTAAAAATATGAAGGGTATTTTTTTCCTAAGAACAAAATAAAACTGACTTATCAGTTTCAGAAAGTGATTAGTAGCAACGTTTTCTCTCAAACCAAAAAGTCTTCGTAACCAAAAAGTGAAGTAAAAATTTATGGAATTTTAATTTTATACTATTATTGGAACCGAATGCCTAATTTTTTTTTCTGAAAAAAAAAAAAACTGTTGGTAATTCTGTTATTGATTTTCCCAGAATCTCATATTTTCGAAGTTATTTCATTTATTTAAATCTGAATTTTGCGTTACAAAATGTAGGCAATACAAAATTTAAAAAATTGCCAACGTAAAATTGTTTTTTTACTCTCACTCTCAAGAATACAGCAGAGCAAAATAAATTAGCAAATAAACTGCCGTCGAAAACTTTGTACACCAAAAAAAAACAAAAAATTTCAACTTGTAACTTAATATCACATTTTAACTTATTATTTGCAACATAATTTTGATTGCTTTTGACTTACCCTAGACTAATGAAACAGAACATCCGAGTTGCTGAAAATATACTCTTTTTGAGTTTAAAATATGTACGTTATAGAAATGCCGATATAAATTTGTGTTCTGACATAAAGAAGACCGAGAAAATTATTTAGTTATTTTTTGTTAGGAAACTTATTTATTTTATTCAATTAGAGCTCCTCCTTAGCCTTGAATTTCTCCAAACTGAACAAAAGAAAGGGGCACACAAAACTTTTTTTTTAAATGTATCTAATTTCAAGTTTTATCATTGGCTTTAGAATATAAAT
Organism: Nephila pilipes; assembly: GCA_019974015.1. NCBI lineage: Eukaryota > Metazoa > Arthropoda > Arachnida > Araneae > Nephilidae > Nephila > Nephila pilipes. Next base: position 23,070 of record BMAW01074391.1, on the reverse strand, counting down.
ATTTTTTTTTTTCATTTATGTTACAATTTTTGAGGTAATAACGGAGAAACTCTTTATATTAATCCATTTTCAGCTTTTCAAGCGTATTTAATTGAAAAGAATTTCGAAATGCTATTGTTTTGTGAGTGGTGCAGATTTGCATATTTTGGTTACGACCATCCCGAGAATTGCAAGAAACGTGAAGGATATTTGAGGTGGTTGAAAAATTTACCCTATAATAGTGCTTCGGGCCTTTCTCATGTATTCACATATTTTGATATATTTCCGTCTTCCAACAGACATCCAAAGTGTCGTCTTCGTCACTTGACCGAGGTTCAAAATTATGAGGTCCTTCGCCAATAGTCCTCGTGTTGATTCTGGTGCGACGTTAATAAAAAAACTGAACTCCAACTTAGTCATGGCTAACATTTACATAAATTATTATCATGTTTTTTAAAATTTTGTATATCTTTCGTTTTTTTTTTTTTTTTTTTTTTTTTTGTATTACGAGCAACTTAATTTTGAAGGTATTTTTGGTATCTTTTAAACTCCCCTCTTGATAATGTTAATAACTTATAGTTTGTTAAAACTGAATCTTAAATATGATGAACTAAATTAGGGTTGTTTTTCATTCCAATCGTCCGCATTCCAGAATTCCAACGGGAATACTTCGGCGTAGTATTAAGAATGCTGACGAATAATGGTAATGTAACGTAGATTGATCCATTGTTAATTTGTGGGTTTTTTTAAAAAAAATATTCTTTTGTGTAATTTTGAAGCAATTTTTCAAAATCTTGAAGGATTTCATTGTGTTTTTTTTTTTTTTTTTTTTTTTTTTGTGAGTTTTTTTAGGTTTTTGCAATCTGGTCCCCTATAATGGAATACATCGAACACACTCTTTTTAAATCACGAACACAATGTTTTTACATGCCCATTCGTTTTATTTTATTCGTTACTTAAAAACGGACAAATGTCAAATAATTTAGAACTTTTCAAAAAGGTTATTTTGATATCGGAAAAAGTAACAAATGGCCCATCCTTTGTTGAGAAAAGAGAATTTTAGATAAGAGAATTTAAAAAAAAAATTAATGATAACTAGACAAGTGAAAGTATTTTAAAAAAATGTAATGTTTTCACACGTAACGGAATACTTTTATTACTTTTTCGAATATGAATAGAAGAAAAATCTCTTTGGCTACGGTAGCCTAGTGGTTAAGGCATCCGACTCGCGGTCGGCGGTTTTCGTCGAATCATGGGTTTGAGCCTTGATGCCACTAAAAACCCGCCTTGTAGCCGGGGCTGATGCACGATAAATCTGTCGGGGCCCAAAGTCCTCCCGCTGGCGTCCACTATCTACATCTGGTCCACTGCCTACAGTTAATACATCGTCATCAACTTCTCAGGCGGATATTTTGCCATCAATAGTTCCTCTAAAAACAGCTACATCTATTACTACTCCTATTCTCCATACAGTTCTTCCTGCACCTCGAAGTCTCCCTTCCTCCACAGCATCTACTGGTCTTAAAACAAAACCCAAAACGAAAAAAAAAATTAAATCGCCTAAACCGAAACATTTCTCATCCTTCTACAAATAATAAACCGAAAATTAATATTAAATTGAATGCTTATAAACCCCAAAAAAATTCCCTTTCGTTTGATCTTGGAGATGACGATAATTGTATCTTGTATGATGTTGATGATTCATGGCTAATGGATGCCATGGACGAGATCAAAAGCACCAAGTTCGTGAAACAGAAGAAAACTCGGAATCGGTCTTAGTCTTTGTTTGCGTTACGCTTTAATTTCCTTACTTTTTTGTATTATTGATTTTAATCAAATGTTTTAACATTTTTTTTAAATTTGACAAAAATACTTAGATTAAAACTTTTAAGATTTTAACTTGGCCCCCTTTTAACTTAATGTAACTTTGACTTAATTTGTATTTCCGTTTTTTAAATGACTCACTTAAGGTTTGGCGCAGCATAGCCATATCTGGCTCTTGCGCCCTAAAATATCAATATCACTCACTCACCTCCCACTGGCGTGGTGTGGAAGTTAGGAAAGGGGAGAGCAACTCAGATGTCGTCCTCATCACTTAATCGAGGTTCAAAATTACGAGGTTCGTTGCCAATAGCCCTCATGTTGCTTCTAGTGCGACGTTAATAAAACCACACCAAAGGCCCGTGTGGTGACTGGGGATGACAGAATAGTCTCACTGTAGCTCCTGCATGTCGTAAAAGGCGACTAAAATGGGTACCCAGCATCTGTGGGTATAGCTGGGCACCCTGCCCTGGGGATTATATCAGGGGACCTCAGGAACTTGCCTTCTTCAGGTAAGTACGGGCATCATGACCCCGAGGCACCCGAGTGAACTTTTTCTTTCCCATCGGGTTTACTGTCTTTGGTAAACACGGGTGACGCACTCCCGGGATACCCTAGCGATCCTTCTCTATTTTCGACCCTTTTTCTTGTCAACCCACTCCCGGGATACCCTAGCGATCCTTCTCTATTTTCAACCCTCCTTCTTGTCAACCACTTATCTTTTTTCAACTTCCCGTCTAGACCACAGTTTAATCTTGTTTGGCGCAGCATAGCCATATCTGGCTCTTGCGCCAATAAACTTTACAATCACTCACTCACTCACTCACTCACTCAAAACCATACCAAAACCAGAAAAAAAAATCGCTTTTTACGATGATTGAAAATATTCTAAAGCAGTTGTTTCGCATTCTCGAAACATAATTTTGTACATCTAAATGATTCATTTGCATGGCACTCTTAAATTCCTCTCAATGACAAGTTCAAATATTTAAAATTTAGTTCGAATTTCATTGCGTTTTATTGAAAGAAATTTTATATTTTTCATTAAAAAAAAAATACAAAGTTATTCACAATGTTGTTATAAAGAAGTTTTTTTTTTTTTTTTTTTTTTTTTCAGTGTTGTAAATTTTAATGCAAAATTCTTTACATTTCAGATGCCCAGAAACATCATTTAACAGGTGCTGCTCCAGAACTGCATTCTCGGTGTTGGCTGTCTGCTGTTTCGATAACATTGTTATTGTTGAAGCTCCTCTAAGTTCTTACACGCAATAGTTGCAATACGATAAGGGATATTGTCTTATTCAAAGAATATTATCCGCTCCCAAAGTAGTTATCGCTATTTATTTTGAGAGCTAACTTTTTTTTTATTACAATCAAATTCAAAAGTGCCGTTCTACGCTTGTTGGCATCTATGTGTAATATTTGAGGACGTTTGTTATTGTACCGTTTTAGATCTACCATGAGGGTTTTAGTATGGAACTATTTTATCAGAATACAATTTGTTTGCATGACTTCGTTGTAAATGGTAGTGTTTTTTTTTTTTTTTTTTTTTTTTTTTGTCTGTGTGTTATAAAGTATAAAATATAAAATGATGCGATGGTGCCAATACTTTTCGAAGTAAATGATGAAATGAGAGAATTTCTTATCTAATGATTTACATAAGCTGATATTTTAAAAATTGTTTAAAGAGGAGATTATACAGAAGGAAAAATGTAATTTTTCTCAGAATGAAAGAAAAAAAAATTCTATATATATTGTATAATATTGGACTTCTTTGACAAATTTTGCTTAGCAGTTATACTGTTTGGGAAAAGCTCTGTTTTTTATCGTAATGTTTTCCATTACGTACCATGTTTCTAGTTTAGAAATGATTTCAATAATATTTTTTTTTCAAAGTGTCCTAAATTGTTTTTTCCTTAATTTTTTTTTTTATATATAAACGACGTATATTTTTACCTTTGGGTTTATTTTCCACGTTTTAAGGGGGAGGGTAGTGATAAAGCCAGCTTTTTTTCAACTAAATCTTTTTCAAAGGATTTAAAAAGGAACGTTAAATTTAATATTATGTAGTCTGAAACGTCTTACTTTGATCGAAACTACATTACAAAAAGAAATGAGGATATTTGATAAACGATATTAATAAATTAAATCATTTTTTAAAATCTGGTATTAATTAAAACCTGAGCAATACACTTAGTTTTGAAGCTTTTGAACCAAATTCCACAGGCATATCGTATGATTTGTCAAATAACAAATTACGTAAATGGCACTATTTTCAAATTTATTTTATATATGTTCGTACAGACACAATTGTATATTTTTTGTTTGAAGAAATATTTTGTCTTTGGTGTAATCTCAAATGAAAAAGGAACTCTTGTGCATTCTTTATTGATAGCAAATCTGTGTTCATTGCGCGTTCAGCATTAAAAAAGATTTTAAGCCACAACTTACCCTAACTAATTATCTCTTCAGTTCGATTTTAAAAGTAAAGTATACTTTTTTTTATAACTTTTGTACAATTTCTGTTCATTTTTTAGTAATACTTTCTTCATTTCATATGGTACTTTGCGAATGCTTTTGTCGCGTTATTATTTTATCCATGAGGTGTATATATTTCTAACTTTAGTTTTGGTGTTTTGTTATGACTTCTAAATGGTTGACCTTATAAGTTATTTTAATGAGTATTTTAAAGAAATCTATATTTTATTCTTATGACAAACAGTTTTTCTGATTGTATGTTGTGTAATTATGTGTATTATTCATTTTTGTATAATTCTAAATGAGATGTAAAATGTATGCTTATGGTATCTAATAAAATTTTTAAAACATTAGGAATGAATCGTTTATTTTGCTTAAATTTTTTGAGTCATTAAACAAAAGAATTATTTTTGAAAAATTATTATTTTTGGGGAAAATTGTGGTTACGGTTTCATTGTGTTTACGGCTGCCGAGAGTGGTAGGTAAACTTTGGCTGGATCTGTAACAGACTTTTCAAAGAATTAATTGTGCAAACTTAATTTATATTTAAAAATGATGATAGATCCAACTTCTACAGAGTTAAATTTTGAACCTAAACTTGAAGTTCATGAGAAGCAGAAGCGTCATTTAACCTTTTACAAAGGTTACAAATTTTTAGATATTTGATTTCTATCTTGAAACCGTTAAATCTAAAATTCACGCATTTATCTTTAATAGTTTTTTAGAAATATTCCAGAAAAGAAATTTTGTGATTCCTTATCGGGCAGTGCTAGGGGTTGTATATCAGTTTACATATATTAACAACTGATCCAACTTGACAAGCGGTGTTCAAAAGAGAAAAAATTGTAAAGACAATTTGTTTTATTTTCGAATTGACAACATAATTTTTTAAAAAATATCTTCTGTTGTATTGAAAGCAAAATATGTTTTAGGCATTAGAAAGCTTGTTAAAAGGTTATATAACTGGGGACTAAATGTTGGCCACTTTGCGTTTGCTTGAATTAATCTACTTAGGAATTACCTTCCTAACAGTTTTTCTGGAATACTTATGGAATTAATGAACAGATTCGAACGAGAATGAATTCTTACTTCTGCTAAAAAAAAGCATTTGTATGGAACGAAAAAAAAGAAACTATTAATTATGTTTTGGTTACGTTAATGGATTAATCCATTAATTATCTGAACAATAGTAACCCTAAACATTCGAAAGGTTCTTTTCTGGAGACATGTTTTGATGCTGTAGAAACGGGAAGGCTCATGTAAAGTGATATGTCTGTTAACATATATATACACGAGATGAATCATTTTCATAATGGGAAATAGGTACATATGTTTGCTTACTGAAAAAAAACCCAAGGATTATTCACAATTTCGCCATAGTCTTTTCGGAGTTGAAAGTTTGTGCATTTAATGCTCATATTCTATGCAAAGAAGAATGTTAAGAAAAACGTGAAAAACATCCTTAAAGCCTTTCAAATTTGTAAAGCGGATGATTATTCAATTAAAAGAAGATAATCGAGTGTATATTACAATATACAAATCATTGGCAGTTGTAACTAAATATGAGCACATCTTTCAACATGTCCTGTGAACCCTTCGCTACACTTGATGGACTATTATGAAATATTTCATACATTGAAAGATTATAAAACTGCAGTAATCAAGGATTATAACTTAAAATTTTCTGTGTCTCTTTTTTAAAAAAAAAATCATTCCCTTAA
>BMAW01074391.1:3911-16971 GCA_019974015.1 Nephila pilipes | reverse complement strand
GGGGGGGGGTATTACTGGTACGTACTATAATTAGCTACACTTCCTAAATCTGTTGCTATACATACGATTACGAAGTAACTGGATATACCTTTCAAAAACAATAATGATCCACGCAGTTAAGAAAACGGGTTCTTTTCGAAAAAATTCAAACTTATTCCGAGAATCTCCTGCAAATACATAAGATTTCCTTTTAACATGAGCAGTTAAAATACTCATAGAACCATACGATAGCCCGAATTCAAAGATCGCACAAGTAACTAACATAACAATTCATATCACAATATCGTATTAAGTCATATAGTTTGTATACACTACATGTAATTCTTGACTGACACGCATACTGGCCAATTTATACACATAAAAGAGAAAATGTTCCAGAAAATTATCTTCTGCCTACATGTATCGTCAAATTTGTTGACTTGGTGATATTTGGCGCCAATAATTGTCGCCAAGGTCATTCCTACCTAACCAACCTTGTGTGGAAGTATATTTTGATCCCGTCTGTAAAACTTTCTTTTCCGTCAAAGTTGCTGTTTTCAGAAAAGACACAACAAAATCCAAAACAAAGCGTAACTTTATTGAGCATTAAAGGTCGATCTCGGGCATTAAAGGTTTAACAATGTAACCATTTTTATTCAGCTGCGGGGATGTGGCAGAAAATTTTTAAAAAATTCTTCCTTTTTCTGGCGACTGTGTTATGGTTGTTTGCAACTAAGGGAGTGATTGAGGAAAATTAGGTTTGAGAGCATTTTTTGGGAATTTAATTGCAGAAACATTTTACCTTTGGACAAAAAAAAGATTAAATTTTCAGAAAGGTATTAACACACACGCTCTGCAAACTGACGCTGATTGTGCTAGAAATTCGAAAATGATGCAGGCTTTATGATTTAAAAAAAGCTGATCAAAGACCAATAAAAAGTCAAAAGCCTTGTAAGTAAAAATAAATCTTTTCCCCCTATAACAATGCAATTTTTTTTTTGAAGCTGTTGATAATTTAACTTTAAATGAAATTTTAGCCATAAATCAAACAATAAATTTTAAGCAATTAATAAATTAACAATTAATAAAATAGTTAGAATTTCTTCTAATGCTTATAATTCCTACATCAGTATGGATCCATATTTTAACACTAAATCTGAACTAATGCGGTTCTTTTATTTTCTGATTCCAGGTGTTACGAGGTTGGGATGTCATCTTAATTACTGTCCAACAATGGACAAATATATCTTAACAATATAAAAATACTTTAAGCAAATTAAATATAATTATGATAATATCATAGTGTATTAAAATAATATTTTGAACCTAAAACCATTCATCCTTTCCGTTTTATGCTCACTTATTTTTACTGACGACATTTTTTAAAAACGACAAAACGTTAGTATATGTTCATAATGATTAACTCTTATACTTTTTTTTATTACCAACTTACCTTGCAGTTTTGGTCTTATATGTATTTATCATTGTCAATAGTGCCGTACTTATAACGATACTTTCACAAAGTTATATATGAAATAAAATTTGTGAGTGCAACTTTTAAATTGCAAAATTTATGCATTTTTAAAAATGAATTTCTCCCTTAAAGTAAATTTAACATAAATTTGACATAAATGATAATATTATTATAGAATGATTTAAAAAAAAACTATAATAACATTATCATTTATGTCAAGAAGTGCATTTATTCCAGCAAATATTTTGAAAGTTTGCGTTACTTCCTGAACCTGAGGAGATTCTATGTAATCGGATCATAGGCAAAATGATTATTATTCAGACTTTTACTCAAATTTCATTAACAATTTAATGTGTAATGACTGTAACCGTATAAAGGATCTAGATAGTATACTGTTAAGCATACGGACCCGTGTGGTGACCAGGTGTGACAGAACAGTCCCACTGTAGCTCATGCATGTCTCAAGGGGCGACTAAAATTGGTACGCAGCATCTGGGAGTATAGCCGGGCACTCTGCCCCTGGTAATTATATCAGGGAACCTCAGGTACTTTAATATTTAAACAAATTTCAATGTAATTTTTTCGTATCTTAATCCAAATGACGACCTCAGATTTTGAGGGCTCCTTTTTTATGATTCTACTATCATCTTATCTGCGAAAAAATATATGGTAGATGAGACACACACATACACACTCAGACATTTAAAAAATTTGTATCGGAGTATATGATGAATAATTTCAGTCTTGTTTGAAAAGTGGCCCATAGCCATAACGGTTTTTTTTTTGTTAGCCGATATTTACAATTCCTACAATACTTAAAAGCTTCATGTATCCTTTGTGTGAAGCTCTATTTACTTTTTGACATGGTCACTGGTGGCGCCTTTGCCCCCCCTCCTTATTTCGACATAACGCAGCGCCCTCTGTATCCTGTTTAACTAACACTCTACCATTTGCGATCATACCGAGCGGCAGCACACTAAGTGCTCTCTTTCTGCTTTATAACTAAAATAAAGTGAAGTGTAAACAGTTTCTACAGTCTATTTTTTCCAGCCAATTGAACTATCGAAGATATATTTAAATTACTGCATACCGCCTTTGGGATTAGCTTACAATCCCCTTTAGTCACCATCCCTTTCTAATCACTTACGCCAACGCGTGACTAGTTAGGCAAATTCGTCGGAGAAGGTGGTGGTAGTTGTCGATATACGCCTTAATGGCATCTTTTACCTCCTTGACAGATCGAAACTGATTGCACCCCAAAAGATGTTATTTCATCTTTGGGGGGCAAGAGACATCGATGCCTTGCTGCATCAACCTCTTTTCCTGGTGAGTCATCACTTGACTTTTCAGTAACCAACAAAATCTCGGAACAAATGTATTATGTATAAGACACAGGTAGCTTTCAGGTAAAACAATAATTTTTAAAATCTGATAAAAAATTTTTTTAATGTTATGCATTCCTTTTCAAACAAGTTTCGCATATTTATTTAAGCAAATTTCTCATGGAAAAATGGAAAGCATGGAAAAATGAAGTGTTATACAGGTAGTTAAAGGCACTTATTATAACTACGAGTACATATCTAATTATTCTTGTTTTAACTGAAATAAAATTACGCTGCAAAAAATGAATTAGGAGTGACTTACATTCTTCCTAGAAAATTGAGGTAAAGCTTCAATTATACAGTTAATTTTTCTGCAGCATATTACTACTATGTATTTGTGAGATAAATATATATATGTCTGATGGGGAAAAGAAATGAAAAGTGTTTTAAATTGTATTTAACACCCCAAACACACGGCAAAATTAAAATGTTCTAAAACTAATTTTTTTTAAAAAAAAAGAGAAGGTCTTGAGGATGATATGAGTATTCTTATTTTAGAAAAGGGATGAGGTCAATGAGGATCTCATTCTGGTTATTCATATATTATTAAGAGTCACGCCATATTTATATATTAATAAAAAATTCAGTTTAATTTAGAAGTAATCCAATGGTCATGGTCTCAGACTTGCGGCCTGCATTATTTTTGCCGAGTCGGGGCTTCGATCCCTGATGCCAGTAAAAACCTGTTGCGTAGCGGGGTCGATGCACATTAAATCAGATCGAGGTTTCAAGTACTAAGATTTATGGTTTATGAAAGTTTGGAGAGTGAGGTACCGACTCAGATCTCGTCCTCGTCACTTGAACGAGGTTCTAAATGGCGAAATTTGTCGTCAATAGCCAGTGTGTTGCTTCTCAGTGCGACGTTAATAAACAATCACAATCTGTTTATTTTAATTGATATGGTCACATATTCTAGGCAAGTGTTAAGCGATATGTAAAGTATATATACGCCAGGAAAAATATATTTATGACATTGTGCTATTCCCGATTTTCTCTTCACTAACTTCGAGATCTTTGTCATAATTTGAATTGCAAAAAAATTACAATTTCTTTCCAACGAAAGTAAAACGTAGGTAGGTAAATTAGATGCACATAGAGGTGAAATGGAGTGAATTATAGATAATGATATATAAATGAAATAGAATTGAAGGAGTATAAAAGGACCAGGAGGATAACAACATGTTGTAACGCATTACGAACGAACACAGTCAGGCTAGAGATAACTATTAATTTTTATTTTACCGCTAAACATGCGCCATGTTATACACATTAGCTCTTTTCTTTTTTATCTTCTTTCGTTCCGTCTCTCTCTCTTCTAGGTGCGCGCGCATCTCAGCCTCTGAGTCTCATTGGATGACTTTGTCCCTGACGAAATCAACTGGTTTTTAAGTGACATTCGTTACAATGCAGATAGATATTTGTTATTTAGATTGAAACATTTTGATGAATTTTTTGGATTGTAGTGAATTCTAGTTAAAGCTCTGAGATAAGAGCCAGCTGTTTGTGACAAGTGTTTGAATCACAACGAGTAATTTTGTAAGCTCAGATTTTATTATAAGAGCATAATCTAGAATTGACGAGTTAAGTGGGAATCGAGAGAGATTGACCTTATCTATCCTTCAGTGATTATAAATTAAGTATTTCAAATTTCTCTTACGTATCTTAAGTTGGAGTCCACTAATTATTGCCTGTGTTTAGGATAGATGGCAGTAGAATAAAGCAATGAAGAAAGGGCGTCAGACAATACTCTTTCGGTAATCCGGTAGATATTGAACCACAGTAATACCGGAAAATCACTAATAATAACGAATTTAAGCAGCAAAAACTGTGTATTAATACATAAAACTAAATACACACAGTACACGAAAATAAAGTGTTAAGCGTACGAAATAACTCAAACAAATAAAAACAATTATTGATTTTTTTTTTCTTGTCATTCACAGAAGTATAATGTTCGCCAAGAATAAGAAAATAATATAATTTCCATCATCTAAAATTTGCTGAAGGAATTAGTGATAGGAATTGAGTGATCTTCGCTGCAATTTTTGCAAGATAGTTATCTCGTTCAAAACAATGTATCCATTAGGAACGTGGAAAACGGATGCAGTATTAATGGTAATTTTTTATAATGGTTATAAAGAATATTCAATTAATAAAGTTTCATAATCGGATCAAATGATACAGAAGTTTTTTTTTTTTTAATCATTGAATCATCAAGAACATAATGATTTTTTTTTTTTTTTTACTACCGAAAGAAAGAGGGTGATTTGATTAATTGATCCTAAAATGATTGTGTTAAATCTCGGACATCACTAAACTGAATTGAGATTGTGTGATGGCAACACATAAAAAGGACACAATAATGTTCAAACATTAATCAAAATGTTTTTCCCTGAAGGAGAAAGGCTTTCTAAATTGAAACACAATAATTGTCGAAAAAAATCTATACATAAGACTTAAAAGTGTTTGAAAACAAATTTGATGAATAGAAATTCTGATGTACAAAAATACACATTAAAATTTTTTCATCCTTTGCTTACAAAAAACAATTAAGTACAGTTTATATGTTTTAGACATAAAGAAAAGACATTTCATTTTAAGGGGTCTAATGTAAGAATACATTAAACTATCAAATAAATTTATTTTACAAAATGTTCAAATATGTATGTAATTTACGTATTTGTTAACAATGTAGTATAAACTGAATGTTGGTTAACAAAGAACGAAACGAAATTTTTATTTATATTTGAACAAAGTAGAGCTGAATGTCTTTTTAAACATGACATTTTGCTAAAACCATTTCAAAATAATGTCCACTTTTACTTCAGAGGGGTAAAAATTAATTCAGGAACATTTTCGTTGCTTTAAGGATCGGTAAAATATTTTTTTTCTGATTTAATTCATATACCTCCTTATGAATGAAATACATTGGTATCTTTTCTTGTTATAGATAAACATAGTTTTTTATACGAAAATTTTTGTTCGATACACAGAAACCGTTTTCGAAGTGAAAATTCAAGGTTCCTGGTAGAGATTTTCGATTTGTAGAAGGTATGTGCATTTAGAACTTCTAAAAATCGGAAATCTTAATTGAACATCTTTTGTTAATTCAAAAATACTGCCGAACGATTTTGTTATTCCACATTCCTCATAAATAAATAAGTAAACATATCAATCACTTAGCCATGTATGCTTGATGGATTTATTTATAAATGAGGAATGTGGATGAATAAAGTTGTTTGTATTTTTTGATATTTTTTATTGTTCTAGGAACTCAACTCCTCCCCATTATTCTGAATCAAGAGAAAAAAAAAAGAAAATTTTAGTTTAAAAGTGGATTGATTTTATTTTCTATTGATGAACATCTGATCGTTCTAAAAATATCGGGTATTTCTTTTAGTTCTCCTAGTTGGTATTCTGATCCCAAGAAACAATTGATGGCTCTAACCTAAAATAACTTTCGACTTTAAAATCAAAACTCTTTGAAAGTGATAATTTAAAGAACTCATTAACTCATGTTATACATCTGAAACAGCTGAAAGTGGGTTTTTGTTACTCAACTAATGTATTATGCAATCTAAGTCCTTCAGGAAAATCCCCCCCAAAAAATCAATATATTTTACTTTGATACCTCCATTCAGATCAACTTTAAAATTGTATTTATAGTATAAAATAATTTTAATTTAGGTTGTCTAGTTTATTTTCTGATTTCATATTTGATATCTTAATAATTTGGTTACTGAAATGGCAATGATCAGTAACACATCATATCAACCAATGAAAGCTTACAAACCTAAACCAGCTGTGCAAAGTTTCACTTTCTGATAGACCAATCAGGAGCATTTGCACGGATACCGAAACTTTAGACTTAGTTTAGCAACTGATTGAAGCTGACGGTAGAATTCCCTTTAACTCTCTCGTTCAAGTGATGAATTGAATTGAGATGACGTTCTGTTGTTTATATTGTGGGAAATACTTGGCTTGTGATGGAGCGTTGCTCAATTTTAAAGCGATCTATTTGTTAAAAGTTTATGTAGAGAGAGCAATTTTTAATTTAAACATATTATTTTGACTTAATGAACAAAATGTTCGCAGATCTTAAACTAAGCAATTCTAACCAATGTGCATTTCGGATGCCTCACTCAGTAGTAGAAAATGAGCGATATATGAATGATTCAACTGATGCTGTTTTCAAAAAATATTCTTCAGCTACGAAATTTAAAAAAACTTCCAAGTTTGTTGGAGGAATTTGGGATCTAAATGATGATGACATGGTGACACAGCCGTGTGAACCGAATCCAGTCGATTTCTTATTAAATGTAATTTCGAACGGTAACGACGAACGCGAAGAAGAAATGGAAGAAGAAGAAACTGATTATGTCGCAAAAAAATCGTTGATTGCATATCCTGAAGCTTCAAAAGCTTCCTATCCTAACGAAGAATTTTTAACGAAAAATAAGAGAGGCATGATTGAAGAATTGGATAAGACTGTGCTTATATCTGACAAGAAAACTGCAAAAGAAACATCAAGAAAAAGAACCAAAAAAACGAACTCACCAGTGAAGAACGAAAGTCCAGAAACAAAGCATAAAAGTGTGGTAAGCAGATCACATCAGTTAGAGCAGGCATCAACAGCTGATGGATTTTTTGAAATGAAGGATGATACAGATATCACAAAAATAGACTTAGGAAGGAATACCGATGAAGTTGATGACCGGATGGATTTAAAATTACAATCAAATGGAAGAGAGATAGTATATCCTACTATAGAGAATAATAGTGTAGTGGAATCTCAACTATCATCCAAAGAAGCTTCACATATGCAGAAAAAGAACAACGAGGATGGCCCAAAAAAGGTAATCAAGTTGCTAAAATCATATCCTAAAAATACAGCAGTGCTAAAAGAAGTAACTAATAATTCTTTCCCTGAAGATAATATTCCTGAATACAATGATTTGAAAGAAACCTGTAAGACTGGGAGTCTCCATGTATCTGTAAAAACAGAAATTAAAAAAAAAGCATTAAATGTAAGAGCTGAAGGGTCTAACAATGATCACATGAATATTATGCAAATTTCTGATCTAAAAAATTCCTCTGAAATAAAGAGCCCTATCAATAAAACGACGTCAATGAATGAACCTGAATGCTCCACATTTGAGATGAATAGCTGTAATGGGAAAACTAAATTGCCAGATTCTATTGTTCTAAGAAATATTATCTCAGAATTGTTAGGAGATGATGAGTTTTTAACTGTAGAGAAGGTTGAAACAAGTCATAAAATAACGAACTTAGTACATAAAGGTACAAAAAATACTTTGAACGAGTTCCCGAAGGATCCAACAGCAAAAGTGGAGCTCTTGCAAGAGGTTTTTACATCTGAAGAACATTGTCTGAAGAACATTGAGAAAGAAATAGACTCACACAGTCAAATTAATTTAGGAGCTCCACCTGTGTTAGATGATGTTATTAAGTCAAAGCAGAAAATAAATGAGCCAGAAAAAGTAACAAAACAAGCCAATGTCATTGATAGTTCTGATAAAATAATTTACCAACTTAATGAAAAGCATTCAGACAACTTCTTTCCTGGCACTAAGAATCAGGCATCATCTAATTGGAGAAGTGATTGTATTGATGTTAGGCAATCTTCAAATAAATTAAACAAAAGGAATTTAAAAACTTCAACATCAAATTCATTTAATTGGAGGGACCATTGTAGTAATTCTAAAAAATCTGAAGGGGAATTTGAAGAAAAAATTTCCACTTTTTACAGTTTTAGAAGAAGAGGAAAATATGGTTCTGAGAAGCTAAATGACCAGAAGGAATTTATTTCTCCGAAGGAAATGGAAGGTAATATGAAAACTTTAAGTGATGATGAAGAAGAAAAGTTGGAACAGGCAATAATTATAGCTCTTCAGAACGTGAAAGAACCTGAACCTTTAAGCAGATTTCAAGGAATTGGAAATCCAGATCCTGAGTCAATTTGGGATTTACCTGAACCAAATAAAGCATCATCTCAAATCCTTAAGAACAGTGAGAAAAAGAAATGCTTCAAAACGAATGAAAAAACAGAAGAGATCCATACACAGTTTTCAAATAAAATGAAAAAAATTCCAGATTTTTTTGGCACTCCTTCCAGTTCATTTTCTAAAAACAGTTTGAAAACCTACTCTGAAAATGTTAAACTACCTCAAAGAGAAAAATTTAAAGTGATGCCTAGTGATTTAGAAACTAAAAGTAATGATTCCAGATCATCAAGGTCACATAATAATGCATTTTCTAAGAAGTCTGAAAGAAATCGTTCAGCATCAGTGAATTGGAGAAATCCAACCAGTTTTAATAATTATTCTGATTATAATGATGATATAATCATAGTGACTGTTACTGATGAACAGGGAAATGTAGTTGAAGAAATAAAAACCAGAAAATATGAACTATTAGAATTAAAAAAAGAGTTTAAAAAATTATTTCATTTAATTCCTGATCCGAATGAAATAGATAGACATGTTACTTATAGTGCTCCTGCTGTAAAGGTATTTTTAAGGTAAGCTAATTGTTTTGTGTTACATACAGAAAAAAACAGTATTTTTTAATGAATTTAAAATGTACTACTAATGAAAAAATCTTAAGAAATACTTGAAATTATTATAATTTTCCAAACATTTTATTTTGAAGGTTTATATATATATATACATATATATATATATAAAGATTTTGTATTTATATTCAAAATTAATTGAGATTACAGATTAATTATCTGGATTTTTAACATTTAATTATTCATAGTCTTGTAATGATATATTTTTCTAAAAGAAATGTGATTTTTAAGTGATAGAAATGCATGTATTGGAACATATATGCAATAATAGATGCTGTCATGTCCGATATATATTATTTTGTGTAAAATTTCTTTAGGTACATATGCAAGTAGGTATTTTTTAAACTTTTTTTTGTGTTTGTGGGAGATTTAATAGAAAATCTCTTTATTTTGGCGCAATTTTATTGGGAATTTTTTTTTATTGTGGGATTTTGTAGAATCATATATTTTTTTTATATGTAATCATATATAGTAATATATTTTTTATTTTTGAAAGAAAGATTGTGATAGAAATTTTAAGTAATATTTATATGAGATTTTATTAGAGGAGTATTATAATAGTTATGTATGTTATGAATTCTTAAATTATCTGTAGTTTTGTCAAGAATTAATTAATTACTTAATCGAAAAAAGTGTTTTAAAATTTACTGAATATGAATTCTAACATAGATATCAAAATCGTAAGTCACGATGTTTGGCTCATTTGACAGCCTTCTTTGGTGTGTATGCATTTATTTGATTGATTAGTTTTATGGATATGGAGCATTAAATGCTATTAACCCTTTTTATTTGTGACTGGAACTGTTCTAATTGAATTTTGCTATTATTTCAAGTTTTAAAATTGAAATTGTATCATTAATTTTGGACCAGATATAGTAAATGCCCGAGTAAACTAAATTTGGTATTTTTTGATGATGAAGCTTTTGCTGCCAAATTTTATGCTTGCTGATTGTGAATTCTGTTTATTATTGTGAATTCAGTTTTTTAAATTTTTTATTTGTATTTTCAGATCTCTGTTTTTTCTTTCATCCTGTCAAACTGAAAGAACCCTGTCAGACTGGAAGATAGCATTAGAAGCATATGCTATTGCTAAAAAATTCAATGTAAGTTATCTTCAAACAGAATGTCAGGATTATTTCGCTATTCAGGATTTACCTTCGAAACAAATAAATAAAATTGCTGAAGTTGCCAAATGTTTCAATGTCATTGAAGCTTTGCAATCTGCTGAGATTTTTTCTGAAGTGCTGAGGTCTGCTGAGAGTATGGAATATTCTTCTTCAGCTCATAAGAATAGCTGTGTTGTATCTTGTACAACTTTCGTAAAACCTTCAGAACTTTGCATTCCTTTGCATTATGAAGATGATCGATGTATCGAGGGAACTAATAATTGTGATCTCCAAAATACTATCAAAATTAAGTGCGTTTCTGGTGTAATTTCTATCATGGGTATACAACTTAAACTGCAAACTGATGATTCATGTTCAAAAAATAAGGAACTGCATATTTTTTGTGATGTTTTTAAAAACAAAGATAAAATGTTTGGTGATGATCAAGAACTGAAGGAAGCTCATTTGCCACTAAAAATTCCTTTTGGAAAAGGATTGAGTTTAAAAGCTGGTGAAGAGTTTGTTATTGAAGTGTCAATTGATGACATTTCTCTTCGTATGTGCTCCCAGTTGAAAGAAGAATCAATTGTTCATGGTAAATTCCAAGTTTTTTTCAGAAGTGGTAAAACTAGTATGAATAAAAAGCCACTATTTTTCATTGAAAAGTTATTTTACAAGTAAATGAAAAGGTCACACATTGGAAAGCTTCTTTTCATTCAAAATTTGTTGATTCTGTTTTATAGACAAAATATTTATGTAATACATGTGAATATTGACAAGCTTATTTAAACATCTAGTTTTTAAAATTGTTTTAAATTAATTTCATTCACATACAAATCAGTGTTGTGTTCATCAAATTGTGTCATTATTTATCAATATTCCATAAACTCTTATATCACACATTATTTTAAGAACTTTGGCATAAACAAATACTTACTTAATTTAAACAAGTAGTATTTTTTTTTATTTACAATGTAATATACACTGTATTAAGTTTTTGATTTTTTTTTTTTTTTTTCATCTCTACAGTGATGGCTATTAAAAAATTTTGAATTAATGCAAATTTTTGGAAAAAAGTTGTGTGTTTTATTGTATTATGTTATTTGAGAAAATCTAATACTTTAAATATTTTGTGACTAATTGTTGAATCAGACATTTTCAATTAAATTTGTATTGAATCATTTTTTCCTAAGTATATTATTTATTATTTTGACCAACTGTTGAATTAAATTAATTTTTTTACTTTATTTATTTATTTATTTTTTTAATGCTTAAAGTGAAAGTTAGAATTAAGGCTCCCGTCTACCCGCCATTTTGATTTCGTGGACTTAATGTTAATCCTATGGAATTTTGACTTTAATTCTCACATCTTTATTATTCGATCTATTTGAATGCAATAAAGTGCATTTGAAAGAGCAAAAAATAATCAATGCTTCTGTGGAATTACTTTTTTCCTAAGGTTCTTAAAAATTTTTTTTATTCTTATTTTAATAATTCGTTTTTGAGTTTTCCAGCCTTTAGAGAATATTTTCAAATATTTTTAAGAATCGAAGGAAAAAATAAAATTCCACGGAAGCATTGATTATTTTTTGCTCTTTCAGATGCACTTTATTGCATTCAAACAGATCAAATAATAAAGACGGGAGAATTCAAGTCGAAATTCCATAGGATTAACATTAAGCTGATGAAATCAAAATGGCCGTGAGACGGGAGCCTTAAAAGAAGTTTTGCAGACAGATTTTTTCTCTAATATTTTAATTGATAAAAATTAGAATGGCAGAACTTTTCTGAAATAAAATTATTAAAGAATTTATGAATGTTTGCGATTTATATGTTTTATGTTACAAATTATGTGTTATAAAAAGAATATCAGTAACCTTCATTATTTACTCTTAAAAATTTGCAATGTTTATATGTTTTATTTATTTTTTTTCATGTGTAATATGAACAAATAATGTGTCAAATTTATTGTCAAGCTTTACTATTCATATTTCAGTTTTGAAATATTTTTATTTATTTATTCAGTTTGTTGTAAAGAAGAATATTGAATTTAATGTTGAAGTTTTAAACAACATTATTGAAAGTTGATTTTTTTCCAATATTATTTTGTTTGAAACTAAATAATTAAGCTTAGTTGGAATCAGTTTTTGATATAATTTATTTCATTAACATTATATAATTGCTTCTCTAGAATTAACTAATTTAAATCATTGTTATATAATATATTAAAAAATTATTATGTTTTTGGCTTGAAAAAATATTTTTAAATACATATTAAATTATTTCACATAGAAAATATTAATTTCAAATTGTATCTTTTGACATTTTGTTGATGACTAATATTTTGAAAAAAAATTTCTTATTTGAGGAATTGGTTAAACAACTTTCATATATGACTTAGTAATCTAATTTAGAAATATTTGCATTGTATACATTATAATTTATTATGATATCATTGCATCAATATTAATGATTTTTATTATATAATTTCTATAAATAAACTTCATATTTTGAACAAAATATT
>BMAW01074389.1:236684-308727 GCA_019974015.1 Nephila pilipes | reverse complement strand
ATGTTTCTTTTGTATTTGCTTTGCTTTATGGAGTTGCAATTTTAATGTTAAGCAGAGTATTATTAACAGTTTAAGATTCAGCAATTGTCTAGTGTTACTTTTATTTAGGAGGAAATGCTAAAGATCAAGGGAAGTTTTGAGGTTTCAGATATATAAGGAGATAGTATGTGTGACCAATTATTGCATTATTAGAACTATTTCTGGTTATTTACTGTGAGATATATTAAGACTTGTTAAAATTCTCATACTTTTAATTGATAGAGAAGAATATACTTTTCAACTGCAATCTGATACAGAAGTATAGATATATTTTTACATTAAATGGGCTAATCTATTTCTCTGCTGATAGTTTGATCTAAATGATACGTTACTCAGAATGCTGGATCTTTCAGTTGAAGACTGCCTGAAAATCATAGATTGTGTGTTCGTCTTTTTATTGCTAGTTTTTGAATAGGCAAGCCACTTTTTATAGAAATGTTCGCACATTTCACTGAATTCGTGGAAATATTGTCATATCGGTCATGAATCGCCAACTTTAGTTCCGCGTAATTAAAGATAACCTAAGACTCAAAACGAGAACCTCAGAGACGGATCGCAAAGCATCCAATTATCCATGACATAACTAAAACTGAACTTTTCAGAAAAGACACAAGCTCTAAAAATGGAATATAATGTTTATTACGAACATAATTAAACAATTGAAGATATTGTTACGCACTCGAAATGAAACTTCGCTGCATCGTTTCGCTTATAAGGAAAAGTTTGTTTTTCAGACATATCCTCAGTCATCCAAGAAACGCTGGAACTCTTAATCTTGGCTACAAATTTGGGGATCTGTGTGACAAAAGGAAGGCTCAAAAACTTCTGGAATATTGGTGATATCTCGACTAGGAGGAAAGTTACTGACTTTTCCTGAATTTTGGATGAGACGTCTTACCTAGCTGTAGAGGCTACAAATAAGGAGAGATGCGAAGCATCATTGATCAATCGGGGAATTTATTAAGTTGATTTGGCACTGACCATTGGAATCTGCAGAGAAACAATTAATAGCGTGGAAGAGTGAGTCTGTAGAGAAGTAACCTATAATTTGTCAGAGTCAGTACGAAGAATTACCATGGGAATTTGTCCCTAGTGTGAAACTAGTATGATGGAATGAAGAATACTAATAAAAGTGCTTTAATTGAAACTACAAGTGCTGTATTTGTTCATGTTGTGTAGCTAACCTTTATAAGTACTTTGTTTTTAGTTTCTGTTATTTACTTACTAAGAATTTTTACCTGTGTTCGTCATGCATTAAATATTTTTTAGAAAAATCATCATTTACCACTATACTTTGTGTTGGACTGATTTCACTCGTACAAACGAGAAATTTTTGTTAACTTATAACATAAAGTTTAACCCTCTAAGCGTTTCACACGCTTTTATCCGTGCTGTTAGAGATATTCCGAAAGCGTTTGCGCCGTATAATCCCGTGTGGTTGTGAGCGCATCGAAAGCGTCAGAGACGTCTTTTTTCGCCATCACAGGATGTATTCGAGATCGTTTGCGCCGGTTTTTTCTGCAATTCCTTTCCCCCCTTTTAAAAGTTTTACATCTTGTTAGATAATTGGGGAGGGATGCGGACATACAATGAACTTTGACAGGAAATTTTATGGCTCACAAGGGAACCCCACTCTTGCCCTTAGGGTTAAGACATTTTCCATTGAGACATTCGTTCAAGAGGGGAAGGGGAAGATTTCCTTTCAAGTGTGTTTGTCGATCAGTTTCAGTTGAGATTTTATTGGGTTTATGAAAGAAATGCGTCCTTTGACCTAGCTTTCGAGATAATTTTTTTTATTTAAACCAATCCAAAAAACGCTTTAAAGTTCATTCACAAAATTAACTAGATATTAATCCCATTTTTTAATTAATATTCATTTGGAATTTTAACAAATTTAGATAGAGTAGGAAACCTACTGTTTTATATTGTTGGACAAATTAGTTACTCTTTGTATGTTTTCTTTGATTGCTAAAAACTCACCTTTTTTTTATTTTTCCTCATATTAAAAAATATGAGATAGAGTTAAGTTTTTATATTATATCTATAAATCTCGAAAAACATCGCTAAATATATATCTATAAAATGTTTGTTTAAAAACAGAGAATGTATGAAAACAATAAATACGCTCTATTGTTTCATTTGTGTTACTTTATTCACTACTTTCAGTTTTTAAAATAATATTTATTTCCTAATAAAGTGTCATAAATTAAAAAAAAAAAAACGAACGAGTCAAAATCAGAAACGGTTTAAGATTTTCAATTATTACAAATGAATAATTTTTAAGCTTCTGTATTTCTTTACTTTTTAAAAACTCTAATGCATGAATAAAAATAATACCAAAAATTAAACTTTTTTTAAATCTATTAGTTTTTTTTCCATAATTTCAAAGCCAGGTATTCAGGACAGCTCAAGCACGATCCTCAGTTTTGTAACGTTAAGTTTCGAAATGCATTCGAATTTTAAATAACTGAACTACATCTTCCTTCAAAGAGAAGAATGCGATTTCCCACTCAAACTCATATTTTTCAAGCTCGATTTTTGAAAAATTAGTAATTAATAGCGTCTGCACACATTTATATTTGTTCATACGTGTAAGTATCAACTGTACATTTGCACAGATACTTTTGATTACTAATTATTTGAAGATTCAAATTTAAAAAATATTCATATGTGTAAAATCCCTTATAATTTATCTTCTGTTAAAAAATAATTGAAGTACATGTAATTAAAATGCGGACATTTTTCGTAATCTTAACAATATACAACTAGGGATTTTACATAAGCTATCCTGAAAATCTGCACTTCTAATTACATAAAAAATATTTATGTATGGTACATACAAAGTTAAAAATTATTAATCACAAAAATTTACATTTCTATGAAAATATAAAATTCAAAATTTAATATATTTCATCGCCAGCATATTTTCATATATTCCGTAAGTTTTTTACAAATCAGTTAAAAACCGCACGTCATTAGCAAAAAATATGCTGAACAATTTGATGAATATAAAATAAAAATTTTACTTGGAAGCAAAGCTGAGATGCTAAAACTTCGGTATACAAAAATTATGAGCATATCTACAGTAGTTTCTGAAATAATTATTTTAAAATTCAGTTCGAAATTTGTTCGTTATATATACGTAATATTAAATAAAGCGTCAACATAATAAAGTAATAGTTTGATACATTCACAGATTATTAAAAATAGATATAAGTGACATTATCGCAAATGTTAAAAATTTTATAATTTTAAATTAAATTGTACACTGTTATCATAATGGCGTAGAAGAT
Source organism: Nephila pilipes (assembly GCA_019974015.1). NCBI lineage: Eukaryota > Metazoa > Arthropoda > Arachnida > Araneae > Nephilidae > Nephila > Nephila pilipes. The sequence goes on along the minus strand of BMAW01074389.1, from coordinate 305,395 downwards.
GTAAAACTTACATCTGAAATAGATGGAAAATGCAATATGTAGTGCCATAATCTTGAACAGAATACTGCATATTCACTTGATAAGGTAGAGTCAGCCTTAAATACAATTATGTTTATTACAATTATGTTTATTTGTGGATATGTGAAATCTGATTTATTTTATACATGAAATACAAGTTTTGAATAAATTGATTTTTATGCTTATGTATTTGTTTTAAAATATGCATATTTATGTGTGTATTATATTGAAATGTCAAACTACCCAAAATTATATCTGATTTGTTCTTCATTCTAGTTTTTCAGGATTTTGAAACAGGTTTTGTCATTATTCTTGTACTTTTTTTTTATAATTTATAGGGGAAAAGACAATTATATAATCGAATTTTTGATCTAATACACACGTATAGCTGATTTTAGGTACAATTTGTCAAATGTACTGAGATTAGTAGAGAAAGATGATTTTTACATATTGTGAAAATTTTGGACTGAACTAAGACATATATTTTAGTCCCTTTACGGTTTGGGAAGCAATTTTGCGTTGAGGCTGATATTGAATATAAAAAGCTCCTATGAAAGTGAGGTGGTTTACTTTGAAACCAGCATATACTCACAGTACAAATAGAGTGCATTTTGAAATTATATAATCCGATTCGGTCATGTTATTTAAATTTGGAAATACCTTACATATGGAAAAAAACATCATCATTTCTATAGATCAAAACATACATTCTGCTTTCTCTACAGCCAGACATTATTTTTCCGTAAAACTTCCCAAGAAATTAAATATGATAACATTTCATGTACAGTTTTTTTTATTGCAATATATTGCGAGACATGATGGTTAATTCGTACCCTGTCAACTCCACTGAACTAAAGTGTTTTAAGTGTACTGTTATGAAAAACAAAATTTAAAGGGAAAAGTTTCTCTCGCTGCCCAATTTGTAATAACTGATATGTATGATGTAGTTATGAATGACAATTTTCCGTTAAAAGATATAATACGAATATGTATTTACAGTTTGAAAACACTAAAGAAACGGAAAAGTGAAAATTAAAATGTGGGTCGAAGACGGTTAGAAATATTTTGATATTTTGAAGAATATATATCCCATTAAAATTTAAAATTATTTATTGAGTGTCAAGTTCATTGCCTTGGCACAAATGTGGGTGTAGATTGGGTATTTCGCTTAGAGCAGAGGTATTCAAACTTTTGTACTTAAAGGAATCCTTTGAGCTTACCAATACCTTCAAGGAACAGCCTGATCACACACCAGAAAAAATAGGATATCAAAGCTCTTTATCCTAATCAAATTTACAAAATTTTTATTGCATTTCTATTTTATAATATTAGAAACGTCTTAGTAAGGTGGCTAATGTTTTTTTTTTTTTTTCCCTGAAATATAGCCTATGAATATTAAATAAAAGCAACGAATTTTTAAATATAACAAATTAATGAAAAGTAATTTTTTTAATGACTTGCCCGTGATTGTTTCTAATTGCAAAGTATTTTTTCGTCTGGAATAATTGTTGAAATCTGCAACCTATTGTCTTCTTCAGAATCCAATCTGTTTCTGTATTTTGTTTTTGTCGCAGCGTTCAAAGAGAAAGATTTTTCGCATATATAGGTTAAAACATATAATATTATATGTCTTAACTTTTTCAGCAATTTCATGATATTCTTTTCTAATGTTAATCAAAAAATACATAATATCAACTTAACTAAATTTTAATTTCAACTGAGAGCATATTAATTTGATATATCAATCAAACATTTATATATACTCAATTGTTTCTTTTGTTGGGAGTTCGGAGGTTTTCTTCTTTTATTGGGTTTAGTTTAGTTCTTTTATTATTAACGTCGTACTAGAAGCAACACGAGGGCTATTGGCAACGAACCTCGTAATTTTGAACTTTGGTCAAGTGACGAGGACGACACCTGAGCTGGCCCCCCTCTTCTAACTTCCACACCACAGAAACTTCTTTTATTGGGAGTTCAGTGGATTCACATTCTTAAGAAGGATTTAGGATCGAAGATAATTTTTCATTTTGAACAGGATTCAAGAAATGTTTTTTACAGATCTGATAAATGTTTAACCAAATTAATTTTTACATTTTTATCAGGATCAGCGTTACCATCCACTGAAATAAATGCAAATTACCAAAACATTTCATATTATCTTTCAAAATAGATTCTGCTTAAAATTTGAATTTTAAAACAGAGGCGCTAATTTTATTTCATACCTTGAAAATAATGAATACGTGTGTGATTCTTCACCTGATCCAAAAAACCAGCTCTAATATGTGACCTAATGCGTCTCGATTACTGTATTTGAAACACGTGACTTTTACGAAGTTTAAGATTTTATTTTATACTTAAAATATTTATTTATATTTATTTTTACAAGCACACTGCTTTTGAGAATTCAATCTTCTATAAGAATTAAAATTTTTACTAAAATTCTTGCACTTTGATTAAGCAAATAGTCCCTGATAGCAAATATTAATCATTATTTTTTTTTCCAAACATGCAAACAATCTTATATTTTCTTAGTCTCTTATTCAACAATGAATATATGATACTTTTTCCCGGTTAAAATCATAATATTAAAATTATTATTTTTTTTTTAAATGACAGAAAAAGAATTTTTGTGTTGTTTGAAGCAAACAAAAAATTTTCAACTATTAATCCACCAATTTTTTTTAAGCTATATTATTTTATTCTTAATTTATTGAAACACTTTTATTGAAACTCAATAGATCGGGGGAACACCTTCCAAGTTCTGATGTGAATAATATGAATTCCATTTCTGCCTGCTTTCAGCCTGCTATACAAGATTCCCCCAAGGCAACGAAATCGCTTATCAAAGCGCCCGATCGAGTCGTAAAAATGCCCAACCCGTGAGGGTTGTCGACCACCCGCGTCTCAAGAGGGGAAAAGAACAAGAGCTTGTTGCTTTTTCGAAGAATTTGTGAATGGAAAGCGAAAACTTTTAGTGACCTTTAGATGTGCTTAAGTAGACCGCTTTCGGAATAGCTTTACACAAAAAAGTAAAACGCTTGGAGGGTTAATAATTGAAAATTCTAACCGGTAACCTGCAATACGTCAAATTGTCCCACACAAAAAAATGCAACTGATTGTTTATATAAGCTGAAAGATAACATAGTAAAATAAGAAAGTGAAAAAAAAAAATCATTGAGTTTTAAAAGAATCAGAGGAATTTGGTTCTATAATTATGTAAGAAAACTTCAAATAGCATTTTAGAAATGAAAAAGTAAGTTTGAGTAAAATACCATTTTAACATACTGACTGATGCAATTTTTGAAATGGTGCTAAGTGCGACATTTTCAATATCTATGCCATTACACCAGGAAATAATGTGATGTTTTTTTCTGAAAAACAAAAACTCGTGGAAAAATTACGTTTTTCACGAAACACGTAAGTAGTATAATACTTACGTGAAAGAAGGAAATATCACTTAAATAACATTCAGAAGCAAGGAAGGGAAAAATACTCGAAGCCACTGCAACAAGAAACAAGATAGCGTATTGCATGAAAGGCAAAAAAAAAGGGGGGGCATTAAAATAGCAATAAAAATTCTTAAATCAAGTTTGACAAGATTTCACAGCATTCACCTTATTTTTAAGGGACGTCCATGTATCCAGGCAGGTAAACGGTGATGACAAAGTGAAGGAAATTTCTAAATATTTACCAAGCCTTAACAAGCGAAATTTCAATTATATCGGATCAGCTGCCATCAAACTAAAATTCACAACATATTTTTTTATAATTGAGATTTTCTCCTCCTTAATTCTGATATAGCCATTTACAGTCACATTTTAAACCCACTCTATTAGTTTATGGTAATTCATCATCAACAAAAATTTTCCTCACAGTGAAGTACACTAAAACAGGATCCACCTTAAATTCACTGTACAATTTGCAAAGCATCAAATAGAACTTAAAAGAGAAATTTAGGCTTAGTTTCTCCAAGGCAGGATTCTAACATTTTAACTAGAGTAAAAAATATGAAATGAATAAATATCACTAAAACAGTAAACTGTATGAGAAAGAGAAATTCCTAAGGCAGTTCAACTCAATAAAATTAATAAGCAAACAATTTATTAAAATTTGCAAATAAACATTATTTAGAACTTCTTTGTATATCAAGTAATCAATTAGAATTTAAAGAGAAATTTCAGCTTAGTTTATCGAGCAAGAATCAAGAGGAACCTAAAACACAAAATTTAAATGTAATGAATTGTATTTATGCTAAAAAAAAGAACTTCTAAGTATGTTAACTGAAACACTAAGTATTACGAAATCAATTTCCAATATCATCAGTTTTGTACAAAAAATTAGGCTTTTCTAAGAGCAAGAATCATGGTTAATTACTATAAAACAATCAAATTAATAAAAGCCTGTCCACAGTCAACTTAAAATACAAAAATAAACTATAATTTAACAAATAATGTAATTTAATTATACTATAATGCAGTTTCTTTTGAGGCATAACGCTTGAAATGAAACATAATCACTTGCTCGGAGACAAGACAGAAACTGTTACCAATTGTTACATTGCCTGGGCAAAAGAATAATGACTTTAAATGAAGATTCATTCAAAAATAAATCATTATTATTTTACAAACTACAAAATTATCTTAATTCCACTACAAAGAACAAATAATTATATATAATTATTTCTAAAGCACAACAAGAACAATAACAAATCTAAATCTAACCAATTTCTCAAGTAGATATACAATGAATGATACTAAACGCGTATTATACACTTAAAATTTAAATTTTAAAAAAATCTAAGGCAAAATTCAAAAAACGGCCTTCAGGGCCATACTATAAATATCAACCGATTTTTTTTTTTACCAAATTCCGCTTTCTTGTGTCTGTCCGCTGCATGAAATGTACACACATACACAAACTTATAATTTTCAATTTCCGCATTTACAATGAAAGCAAAATCCATTTTAAATTTCCATTTAAAATAATCTAAGACAAATTTTAAAAAAAACAGCTCTCAAGGTGCACAGTATAAATATCAATAGATCTTTTGCAACAAATATCGTGCTCCTGTGTTTCGTAATCTATCCGCTTCAGCTGTAATCCATTCCACATGAAACACACACAATATATAAATTGTCAATCTTTATAAGCGTATTAATGGTAATTTCCTCTTTAAAATTTTTTATAAAGCATACGGTTAACTTTTTAAAAATGAAAATGTGTTCTAAGAGTTCACTTCAAATATTCACAGTTTCTTTAAGCTAAATTTCATGGTCCTGTATCCCATAGTCTTACTGCTAGCCTGACGATAAAAATGGTAAGCTCTTCATTTTATTAATATAAGTTTTTATTATTTGGAATTTAATTTCAGAAAATCAATTTGATATCTAGAAAGATAAAAAAAGTTATAAAGTGTATAAATATACTCATATGTAAAAAATAATTGTTAATAAGTGATCTATAGACAGGTAGAGTAAAAACGAAAATAAAAACTGCTTTTCTGTTATTTCCATTATAACATTATTGATATTCTCGACATACTTTTAATAAAAATAAGATTATGTTTTAAAAAGAATGTATCACTAAAATTTAATAATATGGAAAATTAAAGTTTGTAGAATAACCACGGAAAAAACTTTAATTCAAATTATAAAAATGAAATAAAATGTTTTGAGATCTGAAAAATGTTAATCAGGAAAACAATTTCAAGTTAAGGATGAATTATACAATATAATTATAAAATTAAAGTAATCAATAAAATTCAAATTATAAATTCTTATTTAGTTCCTTTTAATTTTTAATCTATTTAGTTCTGTATGCTTTATTTAAAATAGTTCATATAATTTGGGACTTATTAAACCTTATTTTAAGCAATTAAAATAAATTTTGGAAAGCATAAAACTTCTGATGCCCTTTCTTAATTACTGAATTATTCTGCAATTATTCCTTAACAAAGTCAATAATCATTAGCCTCCTAATAAAGATAAAATACTTTACTAATAATCACTAAAGAATAGGTAATGTCACACTCTTTCGAATCCCACTTAATTCGTTAATTCTGTATTATGCTCTAGTAAAGATATCTGAGCGAACAAAATTATTTGTTCTGATTCAGACATTTCTCACTTACAGCCAAATTTATATTAGCACTTCAACAGGAATTCACTTCATTCCAAAGCTTTAACTATGATGCTTCAAACCAATTATAAATATCTATCAGGATACCATCATTTTCGATGTCCCTTCCTTCTCCTTTCAATTTTATTTTATTTATATATGATTATTTCAAATTCACTTCACTTCACTTATATCTCCATCCAATTAGTCTAGTTACGTTTCATTTGGTTTTTTAAGAAATTATAATTTTACGCAATTTCATTTAATATAAAGTCCCTAAGGTAAGTGAAGAGATAATCACGAATAGACCAACGTCAAAAACTTCTTAAACTATTTATATACTTATATCTCAATTCCCGTTGAAATATCTATATCATTTTTACAATAAGAGAAAACAAATTTTTGAATGAATATTTTTTTTAATTTCAAACCTTGCTACACAGAAAATGGATCAAAATATTTTGAGGCATACATGTGCCTAGAAACAATGATGAGAACTTCTGTGATAGTATATATTATGAGTATTGCACAACATCAAGTTAAATATCAAATTTACAATCGAATAAAAATTCTCATAGTTTATTCACTCTCAATGCATCCACTCCTCTTATCCTCATAATTCAAATAGTTTTTTTTGTATTTCACAAGAAACTATTAATTCAGAGCTTAAAATTAAAAGTGATATTTACTCAAATTTACTATCATAATGTGAACTTCCATAAATAGTACTTAGAGAAATAATTATTTACATCTCAGTATATTTTTTCCAGCACTTATTTTCTGAATTTCTGACTTCGTAACTAAAAAATGTTCTTTTTTCGAAATTAAGCGATATGCATTTAGGAAAAATGTAGATGTATAATGTTGTACTAAAAATAAGTATTGAAAATGGTAATCAACAGAAATTTTTATTAATGTTTTTGAAGAAATGCTTTTGAACAGCTTCAAAGACTGTAATTAGTATTCGGTTAGGTAAAAATTTTTCTTCTGAAAATGGTGTATATAGTAGAAATTTATAATTTCATCAGTGAGCAGATATCTTCTACATTATTTGAAATTTTAGCATGGCTCCTTCGCCAAGAAATGTCATTATTCTGAATGTAATGAAGTTCCTGTAGGGCCAAACTAGTCATGATTCTTGGATGTAACACGCACAGTAATGCAAATGTCAATGTAGTTAATGTTTGATAAATCCATGGATGAATAAATATGATTTGCATCAATGAGGTTTGTATTACTAATTAATCATAATATTGAGTCAACTTGAAATACATATTTGATGCACTTATTAGTTACACATATATTTTTGAGGTAAAATTAAACTACCCTAATTGTTATTTGAATCAATTACATCCTTCCAACCAAAATTAATTGGAAGTTTCCATCCAAAATTATCAATTATATTCTTCCATCCAAATACGAAGACACAAAGTCATCAACAGTAAGTAAAATTAAATTAATAATGCTCAAAATGCTAAATAATGATATTCATCATCGTCATATAAGATTAGTATTATCAATACAAGCTCCATGAATTATGTTATTTATTAATTTCCTAATATATGTGGTATTATTTATATCCATCTGCTGTGGTTTATTGTATTGATTCCCTTCACCCGAATGCCTTGTTTTTGGTAATTATTATACACCGGTTTCCAAAAATCATAAAAAAATCGGAAAAATTATGTTTCCAATACCATCATAAGTGAATTTTCATACAAATTACGTGGTATATACAAAAGTTAATTCTTCATCAGAATGTAAATGAAAATCAGTGGAAATGTTGTAATGGATTGTCGTTGGGCACTTCTGAAAACATGTTAAAAAGTTTAAGTACTTTCGAAAATACGTAGTGAAATTCAAAGATTGTTATTTTTAGATATAAATATTTAAAGTCATTTATCTGAAAAAAATAGACTGGTGTACCTTTGAAAAAATCGAAACAGGTCAGAGTTAATCCTATACTGAAAATTGAAGGATAGGATTTCTTCTTCATATCGTAAATTATGGCTTGTACTTATGAGAACGTATTCAGATTTTATTATCACTCCCAAGGCCTAGAGGACAATCGCCACAGATTTGTGCTAATTTTAGCTAACATTATGGAGGTAGTGAACCGTGATACCCCAGTATATCTTGGATCTTCTCTTTACGCAGTGAATTGATGTCTGGTATGTAGATCAACTGCCAGCAAATTGATTCAAGAAGGAGGGTTGTGTTGAAGACACTTAATATTGTCTATACCCCTCATACTACGCATTTAAAATAGAAGGCTTAGTTGAACCCCCACGCTATCCAAATAAAAGTGTCATTTGCGTAAATCAATGCTATATTGTAGCTATTTCACCAGGAAATGAGCTTTGTATTATTTTTGTAATTTTTATTTTGTTGAACTTTAATAATAAAAATAGTTGATGAGAATTCATTATCAGGGACTGCTTATCAAAGTGCGCCTTGACCAGTTCTTAGAATACGACCACCATTGTTTGGAATTAATGAATAGTGGCATTTGCAACAATGAAAACATTATGTAGTTGTAAAATGAAGAGAGAATGTCCAGCTTTGTACACTTTCACAAATTTTATTCTAATAGAGACATGTTCCGCTACCGATCTGGCATCATTTGGAACATTGATACAAAGGAATTACATCTTATCCAAAAATTGGAAACGGAGGGGAATTTTAGAAAGGAGAAGGATCAGGGTGTAAGAAATTACTGTACTTATAATTTAAACTGTGCAATGATCATCTGAAAGAAATTCACATGAAATATGTAAAAATAGAGAATTTAAGCATAATTGGTATACTGCCCATTGAAGATAATCATTCAACCACAGTCTTCTTTCTAATGAATTATTCGAAATTATTATGGAGTTTGGTTTCATTGATCACTTTACTTAATATCTGGTAATATTTTTTGGGGAAGAGAAATAGAGAGAGAACAGTTAAGCCTCACATCTATTATACTTTTCATGAACATAACAACAAACTGATCATCAAATTTTGACTACTTTTAAGAGAGTGCGTGATTAGTCAATTGTATCCCAAAATGTTCACTGCTTCTTCATGTATCACATTTGCAACTAATTAGTTTTAGAGACTTCAAAAAAAATATTTTCACTTTTTATTTGTTCCCAGGTTTCACTATAATCCACGTTTTTTTATTTTTTTTTTTTTTTTTTTTTCTAAATAAATAATCTTTTGTATGCGTTTCAGATAAGCATAGAATTCTGAGTTTGAATTTCTAATCTGTTTTCAAACAATAATTTATATATAGAACAAAGTAGAAAAAAACGATATTTACCTTTACCTTGATTTTTTTTTTTGTGATTTTAAAACGAAAAAAAATGTTTTTATAAATTTTCTATTTATTGAAATATTAATTTATTTTCTAATATGCAATTTGTAATTAAATAATTGTTATAAGTTACTAAACAAATATATTAAAATTTTGTATCTTCGGAAAATAGTCGAAGTTTGTTCCAAAACAGCCTGCCGGATGCATTTCAGAAATTCACACAAAATTAGTCTATAAAGCATTACACTTCAGCATGATTATTAGTGTAAATTTCTGTCACTGAAGTGAGATGAAAATATAATACTTGAAATTTAAATCGTAAACTTTTTTTTCGGTCAATTTCAAAGCAACATTCTGAATAATAAACTTAACCATTGTGAAGTATCTTCAGTGATGAAGCATACTAAGGCTATGTCTAAGATTTGGAATTATCTCCTCCAATTTCGATGTGCAGAATAATCCAGCAAATGATTACATCATTACGATTGCTCAACCAAGCACAATTTCAACATCTGTTACACTGCTTTGTGAAATGTTGAAAGTGATGAGATATGACGAGAACAATGTGTAATTCGTATATTAATATCCTTCCACTAATACTCAACAGCAACTCACGGAATGCTTCGTTGAATTTGGGCTTTGAAATATGAATAGCTTAATCTTGATGGTAGCAAAAGGATTAAAAGTTTTAGGTTTTTAGATGACCGTGTTGAATTTTAGTGAAGTAATAGACAATGAGTTCACAATAACTTTAAAATAATTGCCTTGCCATAGAGAAAAAAAATATCTATTTTGAATAGTATAAACAAAATAAGATTTTTCTTTTGTTTCAGAAAATATATTTCTTTAATGCGTCATGATATTAAAGAAAATTATTTGTCAATGCAATAATATTGTTAAAATATATTTTTAGCATTATATCTATTATCATATAAGTAAATGTAAGAACTGAATCATCAAACTACACATAATTTAAAACAATTAAAAGTAAAAATCCTGTGTTTTCCTGTGGTATTTATAAACCGTCTGATAAGGAGTTCGTTTAATGTGACAAACTAATTCCACATTAGTGACTACTATATTGGTGACCACATTGTTGAATTTTACCGTTTATGAGAGACATTTTTCTCACTTCTTAGTGATTTTTCAGTCAATCGTTTTGAATACTTGTGTCTGTTTCTTTCACTTTGGTCTTTCCAAGTACCTCCTTTGCTTGGCAATTACCAATTTGGCTCTTGCGCCATGAATCTCTATTTGTGCTTGATCATTCCTAAGTACTTATGAAATTGAATTATTTTGATTACTTTCGGTTTTCAAAATCCTCTCTTCTGCAAATATTTAATTGCATTTTTAACATATTTAGTTCCAAAGGAGTTCATCTTCTGGATACCTAAGCATGGTGCACCAATTTCACGAGTGGCATTTAAAGCACTAATTGTTTGGGAGGAGGTTCCTCAGAATTTTGGTTTCACCAAATCGAATTCCAATTTATTATGACTGCTACTACTAGCTATTCTATTAAATTTCAGCACTTGTTGCTGCCTTGAGTTCAAACTTTTTATCATGTGTTAAGAATATTATTAAAAATCATTAACCAGTTGAAGTGTATGAAGATCTTAAGTATAGGGTAATCCAACTCTTTGTCCGGTTGAATTCATTGTGCTTAAATTTATCATTTAAAGATTTGCAGTTAGGGGGAAACGGCCTTCTCTCTTGTTGAAAGAATTGCGCAAATTAGCTCCTGAAAATATGGAGGACGATATTCTGCAAACTATTGGATGCAAGGATTGCTTTTTAACTTATAGAAAATTTTGTCGATTTGTAACCTTTTGCAGCGGCTGGCTACAACAATAACGTTAGAAGTTATAAAGCCTTAATAATTAGTCCGAGAGAAACGTATCTTTTTGTCTGATTGGTAAAAATGGAACAAAAAAAGGCCAGTCAAATCTTCTTCGAACCCACTAAACCAGAGATCGAAACAGCACCTGGTATTCCAAGATAATCAACAAACTACCTTTCCACGGGGTCAACTGCACCATCATCTGCCGCCGAAGTGGATTTTCAGGATTTGAGCACTGGATAGCAGCAAGACCTATAAGTATTGATTGCATATGACCCAACACAAAAGCACTTGCTAATTAATATGTCTAATTAAGACAACTGCACATAAATTACAACGTGCGTTGCATCTGATGTATCAAAGATGATATATAGGATACAGCGCACGTGTCGAAGAGATCCGCCTCTCAAATATAGACAGCCGATGACGTCAAATGATAACGTATTGGCTAAACTCAATACGTAGTGGAGGGGCGGCATATCAATTGCAGTAATGGCTAGAAAAGAGATATTTTTTTACAAAAAGCAGTTAGAATATTTCTCTTCGCCTTATCATGGTGGTACTGGAAAGGGAGTATGCAGCAACTCATATAAAAATAACGGGGGAAGTTAAAACGCCTTTACAACTATCCCAAAAGAGAAGTCTCTTTTTGACGGCACAAATAGCAAATGAGATTCATGAAACATCGTAAGGTTGTATGAACATAACAAACATTGATTGCAAATGTTTGGATTTGAATGATCTCTTAGCAGAATTTTTGAACTCAAAGAAATGTTTAGAAAAACGTTTAGATCGAGGCTCGTGGATTTAGAAGTGGTAGTGAAATCCCGTTACCTTCTTTTTGTCATAGTAATAACAATATATATATATCTGCTGAAAATCCTCATTGGTTTGGAATCGAGCAAAAAGATTTGGGAATTAGACAGCACATATGTCTTGTAAGCGGAGAATAGTGCAGATCTAACCGTCGATTATTTATATTAGATCAGTTATCTAGGCACAATTTTTGGTTTATAGCAATGCTGAATTGCGTTGCTGTCCTAGACATTTTGTAAGTTTTTTCTAAAAAGCCTAGCATTTTACATTAAGCAACTAATGGTTTAGCAATACCCAATTGTGGTTCTCTTAAGCTAGAATTTGATTTTGTATTGAGGAGAAGTCTCATTTGGACATATTTAGCTGCAAAAGTTTCACATCCTATCCTTAGTGTGGATTTTTTAGAACGTTTTGACTTATTAATGAGAACAAGAATAGAAGACTACTTGATAATCAAACATATATATTTTTCTGTCATAGGAACTTTCAACTAATCCCAATATTTATGGTTTAACACATGTAATGAGTACTTCATCTTTTCGTGAGTTGCTATCTAATTATCAGAAATTATTTCTAACATTTAATCTCAAATTTAATTAAGGGTATAAACATATATTACACAGAAATAAGAGGACCCTCTTCGCATTACAAGTCTCTACATCTACGTCCTGGAAAACTTGCTTTTAAAAGAAAGGAATATGGCGAGTTCATGACTCAAGGTATCAGACCCTCTTAAAGTCCATTCTCAAGCCCGATTTATTTTTAAAGAAAATATGGATCTTGATGCATTTACGGTGATTTCCGAAGATTAAACACAGTTGCAATTCATGATCACTATCCTTTCTCACATTATATATAACTTTCTTAATGAATTTCGAAAAAAAAAAACATTTTTGTCAAAAATCAATCTGGTAAAGCATATCATCAAATCCCCATGTAAAGTCAGAATAATTCTAAGACAACTGTAACTACTCCCATTAAACTTTTCTCATATGTGTACATGACTTTTGGCATGCGAACCGCAGCAAAAACAATGAAGAGGTCCATTGATCGTATCATCAAACACATTTTTAGCTGTTTCGTTTAAGTAGATGATCTACTCAATGACTCGACTAAAGCAGAATATTACAAAAATGATCATGAACTCGTTCTTCGCAGACTTAATTACCATGGAATAGCTGTAAGCCCACAAATTTGCGTGCTTCGATGATTGGAGCTAAAATATTTAGGAATTTTAGTTTCTTATTGAAAAATTTCGCCTCTTCCAGATAAAGTTTCATATTTACTCGACTTTTCATGATCAACACGCGTGCAAGAATAGCATCGATTTTTAGCTACACTGAACTTATATCGCCATTTTTAAAAGGCGCTGCAGAGAAATTAGCTAGCATGCATGATTTAGTTAAAGATAAAAAAAATGGGGAAATGACAAAACACCAATTGCGTGATTGAGGAAACTAAGATCACTTTTGAATCCTGCAAAATGCTCATTATAGATACAGCTGTATTGTCATATTTCCCTTCTGGTGCTCGACTATCGTTAATGTTTGATGCTTTGGATTTTGTTGTTGATGCACACTTCAACAGTATATAAAATCAGTGGTTTAACCCTTAGGATATTTTTCCAAGAAACGGTCTGCTTTCAAAAGTTAGTGAAGTAATTTTGATCCCTCGATAACCATTGTAAATGTATTTAGCCGCAAAACATTTTCGCTGTATGTTGAGAATTCGTGATGTAGAAATTGACATTGATTTAGGCAAAGACATGACAAAAGTTCTCCATGTTAAATTAGACATTTTTCTTTCAGTAAGCAATTTGCAACTGACACATGTTTTATTTCTGGTGGTGATAATGTAGTCGAGGATGCATTTCCTTCCTAAAATTTCAGAAATTAATTTCTTTAACTTTAGTAATTACCGTTGTTTGGCTGATGATCAGCATTCTGATAAAGAGATTAAATCTTTGACAGATTCTCGAACATATTTCGTGGATCTTAGAACTATGTATTTATCATCATCCAGAAAACGAAGCGTTCGCAACGTAATAACTGGTATTGTAAGTCCTTGTATAACAAAATTTTTCCAAAAGAAATTTTTGACATCTTTCATAACTTGTCGCACCCTGGAGTTATACCTATACAGAAACTTGAAGCTCCAAGATTTATGTGGAAATCCATGAACAAGGATTAAGCATATTTGTGTATACATTCAATTTCTAAGATTCAACGTCACACTAGGTCCAAATTTCGCAAATATCCTCTTCCAGCTGACAAGTTGTCTCACATCCACATTGATACTGTTGGTTTATTCGGTCTTATCGATATCATATTTATTGATCTGTTTTGAAAGATTCACGAGATGGCGTGAATCATTTACAATCCCGACTCAGGTCTCTAACACCATTACCTATCATTTTGTACGGCAGGGGTTTTAGATTCGGAGCTTCATAAAAATCAATTTGTGATCATAGCACTAACTTTCAAAGCAGTCTTTTTACATTTATTTTAAAGGTATAGGTGCTAATCAGACTAAACTCCCCTTGTATCATCTCCCAAGCAATAGTGCTGCGAAAAGGTGCAATCGTCAACTGAAGAGTGATTTTATATCACATTTGCTAGCTGAATGCCTTTACTTTGATGTTACTCAGAACACGGACGAGTTACAAATACTAAATGGTGGTCTTTTCTGCAGAATTGGTATATGGAGTTACATAGAAGCTGGCTGGAGAATTCTATTCCAGTTCCTTTGTCAAGGCAATTGCTCCAGATATTTTGCAAACTTTGAAACTTTCGTTCCTTGAAATTAGTACTAGCATCCCGTCATTCTTCTTGTCTTGAATTCCTTAGCAAGGATCACTTTCACTCATCTTGCGCTACGCTACGAATTGATCTAGTTCGAAAGATCCTAGATTCGTTCTAGTTCGAATCTAGTTCTGATCTAATTCAAAATATAATCTTTCCATCGAAGACTTGAACCCAGTTTATCTGTTTCCGGGTTAAGTTAACAAGAAAACCTCTTAGGTTGCTCTTCCTCCTGATGTTATTATTAGATATGGAAGATATTCCCGTTTTGAAGTCTGATTCCAGAGTTCGCTATCTTCCTTACTGCAGAAGGAGTACTGTGGTGACTTGCAATCGCTCAACATTCAAGCCTGCCGTCACTCTACCACTACGCGAAAGAGCTAGCTATTTTGGCAAAGTAATCCACCAGAAGTTTATTGAAGTCTAAGTGAATTAAAGTCCTTCTGCTACTGCTATCTAAGGTAGCATTGGAAAACAAGTAGGGAGAGAGAGGAATAAGCGAGGAAGTTGCATAGTTCTCTCTTATATTTGGACTTTTTTCCTTCTTTGTAATTTTGTTAACTCTCAAGTCTTCAGCTTATGCTTTCCTTCATTTAATCTTTCATTTATATATTTTTAATAATTCGTTTTGGTTGGAATGTGTAGTAGTTATTCATCTTGTGTGATATTTATTATCTTCTGCTCAGGCATACTTTGAGAACACACGAACCCCACTCTCTATTATCCATCCTCTCCTAAAAATTACTGAATTAATTTTTTCAGGACTTCAAGTACACAAAAGAACATATGCACTTTATTTAGATATACAAAAAATAGCCTTCGATAGAGTATGAATACAAGGACTAACTTACAAAATCATGCACTTTTCCTTCCTAAACACACTTGTACACTTCATACTCTCATACATTTCAGAGAGATCGTTTCAGGTTAAAATGCAAAATACGCTCTTCACTCCTAGAAATATCTTTGCAGGAGTGGCCCAAAAGTCTTTAATTGGATTTTTTTTAAAATTTAATTTGTACTTTAATGCATTCTCACTTACTCATAAATATAACAAACATGTACGCAAATGAAACGGCTGTACTGGAATCATTTTGAAAATCAAAATCAACCACTTTCATTCCCAAAAAACACTTTTAAATGCTCAAAATTAACTTTAGTACATGGAAAATAAAAAAGAAATGTGGGTAAATCAATATACAGTAATATCAGAAATTACCAATAAAAAAGAAATCAGCTTTTTTTTCTTCTCAACCTTTTAACAGACTCAAGTCCCATGTTCTCTGTCAGCTAAATAACAAAGAGATTCATTTAATAAAACTCTCCCATGGAAACAGCATATAACGGAAACGCGAGAAAGGTTCAGGGAAATAAAATCTAAAATATATACCTTAATTTATCAGGAATCTAATTTCACTAATTAAGAAACTTGCTTTCCTACACCTCGATTTTGAGTTTCATGTTATCTTACCCGAGTCATGTGTGCATGTACACAGTAAGGATAAATATTAACTTTTTAGAAATCTCTTAATATTATATCCTAAGAGTTCCTTAACAGTTTCACTACCGGAGGGAGAAAAAAGAAGGGCTGTCCTGGGCCCGTGGCTTCTTACCGTGGGGTTTGACATTGTGCCAAGACTATTTTAGATAATAAGCCTAATTCGCAAAACAAATTCCTCTAAAATCAGCTATTCTTTAGAATATTTTGGTTTCTACGTATATTATTTAAAATACATTACACTTAATATATACGAAAGAAAAAAGGATTTAATCCGAAATTGTATGTCTTACACATAAAATTATTACATTAAAATCATATCCCTTACGAAAATACAAAATATTCTTACATTTGTTACATAATTTTCATTGTGTAATGAAGTACTATTATATTAAATATTAAGATATAAAAAATGAATTTTATTTTGCTGTATGTTATTTTTATAAAAAAAAAATTCTTCAATGTATAGTTCAACGTCACATGTCTTACACACATATTTTGTGAACTTTTGACGCTTAAATCAAGATTTTGAGCAAAGAGCACATCTTTTTCTTCCTTTTTTTTCCTTTAATGGCTATGTACAGAGTTGGGTTATTTTCACTAACATCTCTGTCAGATTCATTTATTAATTCACAAGTCTCAGTATCAGATAAATAATTCCTTTTCATCATGAAAGTCACTACAAATAAAACCCGACCGAATGAAACGAACAGCTCAGAGCATCTACTACAAAAAGCCTAACCCCCATAAATATCCACAAATTCTCATTCGAACTTCTAAGAAGCAAGCAAGAAAGGAAGAAGCAAACCGAAGGAAGTGCACCCTTTAAATCATGTCATTTCATTTTAAAGAGTCGAGCAGCAAATCATGCTTTTAACAATTACCCTCCCCCCTCCTGATAGACTGAAGTGAAATCCAAGCCCATATCACCAAGGTCAACACTCCAAACAAGCTATCTATATCGATTTCGCGGTATTGCAAAGCCATATAGTAACATTAAAAAATTCAAATTAAACGTTCTCCTCAAGCGTATCTCTATTGATACGCTGGGCACAGTAGAACAAACGCGAGTGTATCGCATTTGATAAGCTGGGAGTAAACGAGTTAACATTCCTCCTATCAAAGAATATATTTAAAAATTTCTCTAATATTTTTGAATTGTATCTAATTTATAAGAAATAAAAATATGATTAACTTTGAAGAATATATCCCTCTACCAAACTTTAAAAGACTATGAAGAATCCCTTTGGACTCCTATCAACCCTCTAATTTAACATCCTCTTTAATTTTATCTCCTATAAACTTATTAATTTCTCTTATTTTGCTTCGAAGAACAGTTCAAAATTATTCAGAATCCTCTTTAAAATGGCCATATAGCTTGCACAGTATCCGTTCCTTCCACTATTATCCTCTCAAAATAGAATTCTCCAGGGGTCTATAACAGTTTCACTCCTCTCCGCCCTTCAACATCCAATGCGAAAGCAGCATCTGAAATCCTTCAACTCCAAATAACTTCAAGAAAATTTCTCCTTTCCAAGACCTGTTTCAGGCTTAAATATTCTCTCAGCTAACAGCAAACCATCTTCTCATCTTCCTTCTACCGGATGCATAAAATCCATAGTACATCCAAGTTTCACAGTTGAACTAGTTATGTTACAAGCTTGAAGGCCTCTGGAACGGTAAATAAGCTCGAAGAAAGTATAATTTGTTTGTGTGAGAAATCTCGATCGTCAATGGTCTAGGCTATTGCAAAGCGAACTGGTTATTTCTTCATTATTGTTCGAGGCGAATTTGAGAAAGAACACGTATATGTTAGGAAGAATACCCTCTTTATTACAAGAATTCTTATAAGTTCTCCTTTACAACTTATTCAAGAATTTGCTTAATTGCATGTTTTTTGTTGTTGATAAAAAATATTCAAGGCGATAGTCCACTACTTAAATATTTAACTGAGCTCCACATTAACTGTTTTAATTAAAATATTTGATTTTTTTGTAATTTATTTAATCTTTAAAATAGTAATACTCATATTTTAAAATTAAAAATTACTGTAATGATTCGAGCAGCATAATATCTTTTTTTTTCCTCTTTGAATTAAAAATTGATGTAAAAGTGTATTTTCGTTTTGTTGTTTGGGGAAAAGATCATTAAGGAAAATTGTTGAATAGAGACATTTGGAAAATTTATATAATTCTACGTAAGACTCACTGAAGTATTTTTAAATTTCTGAAATTGAAAAATAAATTTCTTTTTGCTATTTTTTTCCGTTTTTTTTTCTAACGAACTCAGGAATGAGATATTTCTTTCGGGACTTTTACAGAAAAGCAAAACATGTTTTGGTAATTTCCCTTGCTAATTTTCAGAAAAAGTTAATTGCTATGTAAATAGCTTTTATTTAAATTAAAAGAACTGTCAGTGAATGCTCAGTCAACTCGTAATTGCATATCTTCTTGGAATGTGTATATTGTTTATCTACTTCAGCATTGTTAAAAACATGACGTTCAAGTAAAATGAGAAAGTCCAGATAGTTGAATTAAGACTAAACAAAAATGTAATTAGATACTTTTATTTTTTGAAGCTAAAGGTCTGGAAGTTTTATATAAATTGGTGGTACACGGATTAAATTGCTTAAAATTAAAATATGAGAAAATTAAAATACTGAAATATTGAGATTCTTTCATACACAGTAAAGCATGCGAATTTAAAGGAAAATTTCCAAGTAAATACTAGAATTAAGTTGAAAAAGCAAAAATCATTCATGTGTACTAATATGTAAGGAATTGTTACCAATTTTATACATATATGTACACACACACACACACATATATATATATATATATATATATATATATATATATGCACACACACACACATATATATCGGTGATAAATAAGATTGTTAAAACTAAGTATTTATATTTTATCAATGTTTGAATTAGAGTGTTTATATAACAGCAAATTTTATTCTTTCAATAAAAATCAGCATGATTTGGGTAGCATTTTAAATTTATTTGATGAAAATTTTAAAATTAAACATATTGTTTTTTAAGTTAGTTTATACAAACGTACAATCAATGAAAAAATGTGACACTCTTATTAAATTTTGTCTTACACAAACAAATGTGATATGATTGTTGATAAACCAAAGGGGATTAAACATTCTTAATTAGCTTATTGGTTAATTTATTTCACATGGTTAAGTAATTTCTATAACAAATTCCGTTTAGTTTCATTTTGCCTTAATCTTTCATTTTTCATAACGCCTTTTCCTTATCATAAATATTTTTAAATTTTAAATATCAGTATATTATGTTTAAATTCTTTTTCGAAAATTTTAATTAAATAGTTTTTTTATAATATTAAACAAAAAATGTCTGAAGTCTTCTGTATAAAAATATCTCAATCAACACTTTTTTATAGGTACACCATTCCATATTATTTTAAAAATTTATCTTAAATTAATATTGTACGAGAAATGAATAACAACATACCAAAACTTTTAATTACTTAGATTACTATCATGATAAGACTCTATATGCAAATTTAATGTACTTAATTTTAGCATTACAGTAAAAATAATATTTTAAATTTGAGATCGTAAATATGATAGAATGGTTTTGCAAATTTTTTAAATAAATGTAAGATTCGTGCGGTTAAATTTTAAGTAATTATATCAAGCATGAGAATGTTAAGTTTTAGAAAAACGTTTCTATTGTAAAATATTTTATAAGTATTTAGTTACAATCCACGAAAATTATTTAAATCGAACAATTTCGCAATTACCAAGCGTCGACTTCAGTGCCTATAGAATCAATACTAGTGAATGGCTTTTTATTTTGACAATATCTAATTTCCTTAAAAATAATTTTTTTTAATTCAAAATGTTTGTTTGTAATTCATATGTTACTTCAAAGCCACAAAACTTTAAATAACGTATAATGATTAAGATACAAAATCATGTATCCTCCTTTTAATGACAAAGTAAGAAAAAAATATTTATTGTTAAATATGGTCAGACATTTTACAAAAATTAGCATTGCTTAATATTTTAAATTACAAAATAAAACTTATATTTATGTGATAAAAAAATCAAGAAAAATATTATCTCACAGTTAAAGATGTTTATTTGTTTCACAGACATTATATATTGTCTAACTAGTTGTTGAGGCTAAAGTGAACCAGCTTAAATTTGAGACTCAAATTTTATGATTCACATATCCCATTAAATAATTCCATACATCTAATATTAAGAAAAATCCTATAAGCATGCACACTTATGCATAATTGTATTACTAAGAAAGATATACGGATGTTGTTTTCAAAAAAGTGAAATATAAAACAGTTTAGATAAACGCTAAATTTAGCTGCAAAAATTTGCAAGGAAAAAAAAGTATTTCTGCTCCATATCTTTTTTAGCTGAAAATATTAAATTGAACAGAACTTTGCATGTCAGTCACAAAATTCATTATTTCCCAGTGTTGCACAATGGAAGTTATTAGTTTTATGAAATCATTAGGAAGTTGTTTTTTGAAGTTTGTTCATTAATAAGCAATTACAAAGTAATGTATAAGAAATTACAAAGCTCTATATTGTTTTAAACCAGTTTTTAACTTTGATAATTAAATATACATCGTTTATTCTTAAAACATTTCAGCCAGAGGATGTTTTATTACACATTGTGTTAATATACATATTTTTTTTTCTTTTTACCTCTTATTTAGCTATGTTTCCAAATATCTTCCATTCTTTAGAAGCACGGTTATATAAAGTAAATAGAAAGGAAGAAGCCCACATTTAACTATCCTCTAGAGAAAGGATCTAGTCACGATACCACCACTTCTTAGAAAAGCCCTTTTCCGTTTCTGTCACTTTCTCTTTCCCCCTCCTTTGTTATTCGGTATTCAGTTTACTCATTGGCGGTCACGTTTCTTACAATAAAGACTGTCGACTTCTTTTTGGAGGTAATCTATGAATAAAATATTTTTGTCTTTCTCTTCAATAATGTTAATATGCAGTCAGCTTTCACTCAAAAGCAGTATTCCCTTGCGGTTTCTACGTATGCTTTATCGTTAACAATTATAAACAAGAATACTACATCACACAGAACAATTAAGAGATTAGTATAAAATAGTTGAAGAGAAAGTGTTCAACTTCAAGAATTATCCAATAAGACAAAACAATAAGAAATTCAATTCGCATACTTCATTTCATTTAAAAGTTACTTTGCTGTTATGGAATGGATTTCAGATTATAATGTCATTCAATAAGCCTTAAAGAAGATAATGATGATTTAATTTGGCGCATATAATGAATTGATAAACATTAACCTTAATTGCTTCAGGATATGTTGTTTTCTTAGTTCGTGTTTTGTAGGTACTGCTAGTTTATGCATGAACTCGAGTCATAGAGTTACATTAACCCAATGACACATTATTGTACCACGTTTGAAGTGCGGATCTGTTTAATTTATTTTTGGTAATTAGTTTAAGCTAAAATATGTATCTTCCCATGATTAATATGTATCTTCCCATGGTTCAATAAACTAGTGTAAAATTTAGCATAATTGTATTTCTGGCAAGTTATTTCTGACTAGGCTAAAAAAAATTCCTTCATTTACGAAATAAGGTTTGATACTTAAAATTTGATTTTAGGAATGGAACATTTACATGCGAATATGAACTGTAGAGGTACGGATGATACGTTTTAATGCAAATATATAAGAGTACAGTTAAATACAAGAAAGTACTTACTTTCGTTTATGTCATGTTTTATCAAAATCAAATGTCTAATATCATGCCGCTTTTGGCAATTGGTCAAATGTCACTTCCGAGTTGATATGATTTTTTTTCAAGTTTGAGGATATTTGATACGGAGGAGCAATAATTGTTAGCAATAGAAGGATTAGTGAACGTGGAAAAATATAAATTATTTTGGAACGACAAGAGATGAAGAGGAACTTATGCTTCAGCGGCAGGAGGAGGTATTGGTAAAATGAGTATTTTTTGAGTATAATTTCAATTAGGTTCCTCCAATCCGGAATCTGTTAAACAAGCTAAGTACAGTGGGTAAGGAGTGGAACTCTGGAGAGTGAGGGCCCTCAGGATATAATGATACCGAAATTTGAATCTCCGACCCAGTGAATGAGGTTCAGATGTTGTCTTTTGAATGATTGGTGAATATTGCAGTTGGGTAGGTGTCATGAATGAGAAGTCTTTTGGCTGATTCAGCTCAATATGTTTCTTACTGACGTTTATTTGGAAGCATGGGAATATGCTAAGAGCAGGTGCAATGAAGGTGGTAAGGTTCTTCATTTTGTGAAAGGTGGAGCACAATCGTAGGTATCGGATGTATCGGTGACATTCCGGAGAACATTGACTTATGGTTCACGAGGTATGGTGTGGGAATTCTCCTGCATGGATCCAGGTGGAGCTCCGGATGTTTTGTTTCTTGCATCCTTAATCATTTTTCCAGCAACCTGTGTATTACGGTGCGTCCCGTTTGGAAGAATATTTAAGCGGTATAGTTTGTATAGAATGCAGAGGGATGGTTTTGCTCCTTCTATATAGTGCCTCTGTGTACTCTGGGACGAAACAAGTATTGAAATTGGAAGTGGACTGCTTTTCGATTGCATGAAATTAGAATGCCGAGGCCGAGTACTGAGGAATGTTCCACAGTGTTGTAGGTTCATAAATGGGATGATGATATTCAAGAACCTTTGGAAATGAAGTTAGAAAGTGTTTTTGCTTCCTTTCGAATTGGTTTGGGGGGGAGGGAATAATTGTTCCTAATGGTAGCCTTTTGGAAAACGATGGAGGCAGTATTCAACGGTTTGTGTGACATATTGGACCTCGGAATGCGCGTTACAATCTCAATAGGGTTAGGATGGCTCTTGGGATGGTAAAGAGCTCTAGTTACCAGTTTTCTAGATATTCCTTTCGTATAGATCCCTCTGGTGGTACGAGGGCGTAAGAGGGGGAGAATAGCATTGTTTTGTATATATGTCTCAACATTTTTTAAAATTATATAGAGATGGAGGTCAACATTCTTTTGAATGGTTCTTCATGAGAAGAATAGAGATTACAAAACGTAAAAATGATTTTTCTTTCCACTTTTATTTGTGAATTCAGTGTGGTGAGAATTTGGGCTCCTAGAAGGTGAGTTCATTTGTTTGAGTATTCCTTTTATTTCTCGGGAACATGCTAAAGCGTTTAGAGATGAATTCTTGATTAGCAAGATTAATTCCAAACGACCGGCTTTTGGATTGCATTTAGCAGATGAACCCAAGGCAAGACTGCTGATGAAAATACCTATGGGTGCTTCTGTATGACTGGGCTCTTATATATGAGGCACAAGGGTTAGAAGTGGTTGGTGTATTGTTATGTTCGATGTTTCTTTTATAGTTTCAGCGAGAGATCTGACCATATTCCAAGCTTTGGATGATTTAACAGAATTGAGTGGAAATATGTTGGTTTTGTTTGATGTTTATTTTGTGTTGTCTACACTTAGGTATTATAATGTCCAGTAACCAAAGGTCATTCATGCATTGGGTGGATATGTATTTATTCAGTCACATTTTCTTATCAGACAGTGCAGCTTTGGATACCGGGACACTTGAAAGTTATTTGGAATGGACTGTGGGACCGTTTTGCAATTTATGTAATGTTGTGTAATGTATAAACCGATCAGATTGGTTCCTTAGAAAACAACTGTACTTTTTCAAAAAGAGAATGAAAAGAATCAATGGAGATTATAATTTTAGCAAATATTTTGAAATTCTAAGGAACATTCTGATTATAGACATAATATTCAATTGACAGTAAAACAGAAAAAGATCAAATACCTAGCACTTCAATCATTAGTATGATGATCATAACTATCAGGAAATAAACTTAAATTTAAATGATAATAAAAAGTGTAGTGCATGTAATAAACATGCTAATGATTTAGTATATATTGCTTTGACGTGTAGTAAGTATGTATTTCATAAGAATCAATATTTACTCAAAATAGAAGAACAGTGCAAGATTAATTCAAAGGGTTTTAGACAATGATGTAGCTATTAAACCAATTTTCAGAAAATTCTTTCGGAAGATGTAATATTTTGATATCTGTAGAATTCAAAGAATACTTTAAAATGGATAATAACCTTTGTTAATCCAAAAAAATCAAACAACCAATCAATATGGGTTTTTTCCCTACAATATTCCTGATCTCATTTACAGTGAAAATGTAACATTGCATTTTTGCCCAAAAGCTGTTCAAAACATTACAAATATGGATCAAAGCAAAAAATATCGCTAAGAAATAAATTCCAAGGAAACCAATGTACAAGCAAATGGGTAATAATCAATGATCAATCTTCAACTGAAGCTTCTGCTACAAATACATATGGGCTGAAAACTACAGGTGCTTCGGAAGAGAGGTCTGAAGCAAAATATTTCAGATAAAAAATATACTTAAACTAATTGACCATTGAATATATGATATCAGAAAATTAATATCGGTGTTCGAAGTATTGTACCGTCTAGTTTTTTTTCTTCTTGGCGATATTTTATAATGATGTCAGAAAAGGGCTTATAAATTCAAATCTGTTACAACAGGATATATGATGTTATAGGAGATTTTATAACTCAAAGGAAGGCTATCAGTTTAGAGACTTATCAACAAAAGATATTGAAGTTAATACAGTATTTTTACAAAGTCAATAATACTTCAATATTAAAATAAATGAATGCTTAACTTAATGAAGTGAAATATTACAGAAAATAATGCTTTGATATATTAATATAAGAAACATATAAGAAATTTGTCGAAATAAAATGACCATTGCAAAGATATTTTGCGATGAGTTTTTAATTGGTTTATATTCAAAACGAATTTCATTAAAATGAAATAAAAGTCTCAATTTGTTATTTCAAAGATAGTTGCTTTTTTCATTTCGAAAAGAATACGGAACAATTATGTTGACGAAGTTTATTTAAATTATAAAAGTAAAGTTACATAATAAGACTCAAAGAAATATATTATTTAAATTTACATCACTTACATTAAAGTTATCGTGCGAGTTTTATCACAAAATTTATTAATTTTAATAATTTTTGACAAAAAGAAATTCATTAGAACAATCCTACTAGTAATGTACCAAACTGAAATGTTAGTTCTGGATGTAGCTCCATAATTCTCTCTAAACTACTTTGAATAGTAAACGAGTAATATTTGTTTGAAACGAGTAAAAACTTATGAAACGAGTTTTATATTTTCCTTTCATTGCGCACGGAATTCTAATAAATATCAGAGAAAGTGATCATATGAAGGTGTTAAATAATTATCTTACATGCAATACCACGTCTTAGTTAATGTTGAATTTGAATAGAGTTGCAAACATCCTATAGGCCCTTTCACGAAAACATTACTAAAGTTACTCTTAGCCTCAATTATAATGCAGTTCTATAGTCATAACAATTATTTGGTTCAAAGCTCGTTTCCATAGATGTTTCCACTCGAGTACTTATCACAGATAGCGAATAACGTACCACAAGTGCTTGTATACATAACTATATACATATAAGTTTAGTATTACTCTCCCGAAACACAATGCACACTTAAAACGTATTCAGCATCCAAATGACATTGTTAAGTTAGTGATATTAGCTAAAGTACATGTATTATTGGAGCACTAATATGTTGTATATATGCTTTTTTTTGTACATAAAATAATTTTACGCAGCTTTTTATACAAAGACACACACAAACAAGTGTATTTCTCTTTAATACTAAAATAACAATTCTAGTATTTTCTGACAGATCTTTCACTTTAGAAGACAGATATATTAAGAATTAATTAATTTCAATTCTCTTTCACTTTCGAACAAATTATTATTAATTTTTCTTTTTCAATTAGCATAATTATTATAAAACAAATTGATATGAAAGATTCTGATTTTTTTTTCTAAAATGTTGCTTCTGTTTGAGTGCAGTACGGCTTGGAATTCCTTGGTCATTGTCTTAGTCGTATATGTTTTATAATTAATGAAACATATGCTCGTAAATAGGTGTTGCTTTTCAATTTAAGTCATTCATCCCAATAGTACTTTTATTTGATTCACTAGATTATTTGTTTATTTTGTTATTTTAAGCAAGGAATTTCAAAAATATAAATTGTTTTCAAAATTTACTCTCTATCTTTTGAAATTTTATTCACTAAAATGAAAAATAATATTTGAAACTATTAGACTTTTCTTAAATTATTAATTGTAAGATTAATGAAGAGAAGTTTTGTTTATAAGACGGATATTATAAAATAAAACAAAAGTTCAATGTAAGGTTTGGAAAAGAATAGATTTATTAAATAGTTATATAGTCGATTTATTTAATCCTTCATTCATTCTCTCACTGATATTCTCATTTCTTAATTCATTTCTAATCCTGAAGCCCAGTATCCATTCTAATGGCATTTGTATTTCACATGTAAAATAAATCAAATTAAATGTCCAAATTAAATACAGAATTTACACTTACGAATTCATTAAATCAATACATTCTATAATAAGTCAGCTTAGTTATTCTTAATTTTGTTAAAATAAAAATTTCTGAATTAACTGAACGCTCTTAGAAATAAATTTTTTCTAGTAATTAATTATAAGAATTTCTAAGTGTGGATGGAAACAAGCATCACCCTTTACATTCATTTTAATTTTTAATTTAAAAAAACAATAAGAAATAAAATTTTAAATTTTAAATAAAAATAACATATTAATAATTTTAAAAAAAATAATTTGAGATTTTCAACATGGTTGCACATTTTTTTTTGTTTTATACCTATTAGAGTTAATTGAAAATTGACATTATTTAGATGCCAAAAAAGATACAGGAAAAAGCTTGGAAATACTAATAATGTATGGTGATGTGTCAGACATTAATGTTAGTAATGAAGATGAATAAAACGACAGAGGCAAATGGCTTGAAACTTTACTATCTAATGATGTATTAGATGATATAGTTCAAGTGAGAATGATGAGCCGTCTAACAGTGATACAAAAGAACAAATGTCTAAAATGGGAAGAGGTTCGTCCGATATATGCACCGAGATGATTAAATATGATTCGTAACATGGTATGATAAAAATTCTGCATTGCTATGTTCATCCAAACTTGGAGAAGAATCACAAGATAAATTCAAACGTTGATCAAAAAAGGAGGAAAAGATACATTGAAGTGTCAAGACCAGCAGTACAAAATAATATAATATCAACATGAGTGGAATTGATCTGATTAATATGATTATCACTATTATAGAATTAAAACACGCACAAAGAAGTGGATGGTCAAATAAATTTTCATTTTCTTTGACCTCAGAGTTGTGAATGCCTATATTCTAATGGGAAAAGATCAAAAATGAAACGTGAATGGTAAGTGCATGCAATTTTTAGATTTTAAAACTACAATTGGAGAATTACTTCTGATGCTCTCTGATTTGACTGATTCTAGTGATGAAGAAACACACACGCTCAAAAGCAAAATACTTAAATTAATATCGAGACCACTTCTCATAATAAAAACCAAATCAAACATCTTCCAAAAATAGACATTCAGAAATCTATTAGATACAAGAATGAAAGTTGTACAAAAACAATTATAAGATAATGAGTGTGAAAAGTTGTACGTATCTTGTTTAACAGCGTAATACAATTGTTTTACATAAATATGCAAGATAATTTAGTATATGTGTGTAGGAAGATTTCAAAAAGTTTGAACATTTTTCATAAACTTTAAAATATTTTTTCTTTAATTTTTAAGCTCTTAAATAAAGCTACATCTCGTATTTATGTTAATTAAAATATGTATTTATGTCATTTTTTTTTTGTTCATTAGTACAATGTGTTTTTTTAAAGACGAAGACTTAATATCCATTATCATTCGCATATCAAGAAATATAGATATTTATCTTTATTTTCTTGAAAAATTATTTTATGTGATGTTTTGTCATTCTACTAAAACGTTAATCTCAAATTTGATAATAATCAGTTTAGAAATATGAGCTTGAATCACAAGAGGTTATTAATTATCTCACTTATACATTCATTCACATATGTTTTCACTCATTTATTGGAAAAGATATTCAGAAAACACACTTTATTTAGAAAGATGCTTATATAACCAATTTGTCAATAACTAAAACAACAGCCACTTAAGTGTCTAAAAATACAACCAATTGATTATAAATTTAATAACAGTATTTTAATTTTTGCAGCACAGTTCCCTGAATTGTATCTAAAACTATTCTCTTTATATATTAATTTTTGCATGAAACAATGAACCAAATAGAACGCTATTAAAATAATTTAAAGTATATATAGATCCTGTTTGGACCTGTTTTGTGTTCAATATTTATTGTTTGTATTTTTGTGTGTATTCAATGTCTTTATTTCATTAGTACTTTGTGGTATCTTTAGTTAATATGTATGTATTTTGTTTTTATGTATGTGGTGCTATTCCCACACCATCAACTCAGAATTTATCTGTTGCGTGTTGACAAAATCCTTGTTTTTGGAAAGAGGAACTGGGTTTGGTGGGAGACGCCATTAGTGTTTGTGGTAGTGTACGAGCTCGTCGCACAAGTACAGGTGCTGGCAGTCATTAAAATAAACTTATAGTTTGTTAAGAAGTTTCTCATCTTTTTACACGACTATATCTGAGTATGTTTGAACTTGTTTCGTGTTCAATATCTGTTTGGACCTATTTTGCGTACAATATCTATTGTTTATATTTTTGTGTGTATTCAATGTCTTTATTTCATTAGTACTTTGTGGTGTGTTTGGTATATATGTATGTAGTGTTATTCCTACGCCATCAGACCAGAATTTTTCTGTTGCGTGTTGGCAACATCCTTGTTTTTGGAACGAGGAACTGGGTTTGGCGGGAGACGCCATTAGTGTTTGTGTTAGTTTACGAGCTCGCCTCACAAGTACATCTGCTAGCAGTCGTTAAAATAAATTTATAGTTTGTTAAAAAGTTTCTCATCTTTTTACACACGACTATATCCTCATTACTTTTATAGTCCGTAATCTAAAATTTCTCTTCATTTCATACATATTCATGGAAAAACACTTCCTTCATATGCAAAATAATGAACAAATTTCAATGTTTTTACAATATTTTGAAGAACAATTTGCAATCAAGAAAGAAGAATTGATATTTATTTGAAAAAAACATTTACACCTAAATAAACAAATAGATTATTAAATTATTAGAATTTTTGTGTTGAAGAGATTATACATCTGTATGAAATTTTCTATTTATGTTGCTAAATGAAGAAAAGTATTACAAATGTACAAATATAACAATTCATTATAATTATTAGTATTTAATAACTATCAACATAATTTGTTAAGTTCATATTTGGTAATTATATTTTAACAAGTTGTATAGTATAATACAGTATAATTCTCAAGTGCAGTGAACAGCTAGTCAAATATTTAAATGAAAATCCTTGTAATAGCTCCCTTTTAGAGAGAACATTTTATTTCAATTTTCTTTATAATAAATAACCATTTACCGTTAATATATGAATGTCCCAATAAAACTTTTAAAATTCCAAACATATTCTATTTTTGAACAATAATGTCTTTAAAATTTCACTTGATTTATATGAAAATCAATAACAAAAAAATTTTTACTATAAAATTCTTTCATAATTTTTTGCTGCAATTTATAATTAACATTGCATAAATATTACAAAACATATGCATTTTAGGCTGAAACACATATCTTTTACCGCATACAACTTCTACGAAACAAACAGCTAAAGCAATATTTCTTCAAATGGAGAGTTTGATTTTTCAATGCTATTTATACAACTCACACATAGATTTCGAGCTTAAAGTTCCCTGAGCAAACACTCCTGAAAAGCGACTTGAAGCTGCATTGGTATGAATTCGCTTCATATTTTATTTTTCTAGCAAAAAAATGAAATATATCAAAGAAAAAAGCATGACTGGGAAGACATAGTAAAGCAGAAGCAAAAGAAAATGACCTAAGTTGTGTGTGAGTGAAATCGAATCCAATCTAAAAGATTTTTTTGGAGATAATTAAGAAAATCTAACAAATATGAACACTTCTAAAATAATTCAACAAATAAGTTGATTATGAGCAGTGTTTTTCAAATATATATATATATATATATTACTTAAAAATATCCATTAGTAAAAAGAAGCATATTACATTGTAATAAGTATCAATATTTTTTCCGGTTTTCTTAAAGTTCGCTTGTGGACATAAAAAATAAATAAATCCCATTATTGTTCATTTGTTGGCTCTCAGAAAGTCGTAAATTAAAGTAATTCGCTGCATCGTAACTAAAGTTTTATTATGACGAAAACTTTTTTGAGGTAGAAATGTAAATTGCTTTATCACTGTTGACATTTCTATACAAACGCCATCCAAAGTTTTGCGTTTATTACAGTATTTCTTGACATTTCTAAGGCCATCATCGGAACCCTCAGCAAATTGAGCTTTATTTTCTCCATACTGTTGGTTAATTCAAGTAAATGTTTCACGGAACCAATCAAATCAACAAAAGCAGTTGTAATTTACAATGTCATATATATAGGAATCAATTACATGCAAAATGAATTTTACATTGATATGTCAATCATTTATAAATGTAAGTATAAGTTTACACAATACCTCTACATACATACATATTCATAAAGTATTATTCAAAATGATTCATCCGATTTCAAAATCTTACATTTTCGAAAATAAACGACACGGAATAAGTAACATGAAGTAAGCGATAGGGATTGGTTAGTGATATTTCTGTGAACTATATGGCTAATGATACAATTTTGGCTACTAATGATATGGCTATATGATGATATTGTTTTATGCATCTCATTATGATCGGCTAACGATATGGCTATGGTCTAGTTCATTTTCATTTGGAAACATAACAGGTTTTCCGTCACAGTGAGTCAAGGTGTGAGCAAGTATCCTGCTTCTCAGCGGAGCAGACCATATCTTTGAAACAGGGTCTTTCACAGTTAAAAGGTACAGAGATGAAGTTATTGGGCTTTATGTTTGCATAATTTCAGGTACTGTTGGTCTTGATTTCATATTTATGGATGATAACCCTCATTGTCAGCGTGCGAGCAAAATCAACGACTTCCTTGACACAGAAATATTTCCAACGCATGCATTAGACTGCTAACTCACCTGATCTAAATTATATGTAGAATGTGAGTAATATGCTCGTGAAACAACTTGAACCCCACTCTCCATTCAAGAACTAAAAAAACTCTTTGTGAAGTTTAAAACTCTTTGTAAGCACAACTGATCCACAACGGAATAGAAAGAATAGGAAATGTTTTATTACGTGTATGGCTGTCAGTTGAGATTATTTACCCTATTAAACCGATGCATCATCTTTTTTCTATCAATCGTTTTTCAGTAAATTATGTTTAACTTTTGGACACTGTTGTACGTCATATGTAACAAAAGGTTAATTATATTTTATTGTAGCACATTCAGCAGTTATATATTTATACGTTTATAATTCAGAAGTCAACCAAAGAATATAAATTTATTTGTAGCTAGAATGATTAAACAATAATAGGTCTTAAGAAGCTGATAAATTGCATAAATTATCTATTATGCTTTGGTTATCATGATAATTTTCTTCGTATTCGATATTTTACATCGTATATTATAAACAACTTAAGCAACTGTTACAAATTTTTTCTCTGGGTAACTATCAACATACACTGTGCGCGAAATAACGTTTAAGAAACGAACTAGATATCATCCCAAAAGTGCATCCACTGTGTTACCCCGCATATGTGTTAAGTCTTTATTTTCAGTTGGAGCATTTCCAAAAATTATTTGTAATTGTTAATCTAAATCAATTGATACCATGATTAATAATTCCAGAAATGTAAAATTTTCGTTTTGAATTAATAAGAGGAACAAAGGGTTGCATTTAGAATTAACTCAAATTCCGTTCAAATGCTTCGAAAACACACAAATTGATGAGAACAATTTAAGGTGATTTGTGTTTAAATATATTAAATATTTTTCTCAGGCGCAAAGATGTTTTTTGGACACAAAAATGAAGCTAAATGATATTAAGTATACTGGAAGAGCCCTAGCAAAGTTGATTATTAAAACAGTAAATGATTAGTACGCCATCGCTAAGAGTCAATAAGAATAATGGATGTGTCTTTGAACATCATTTAAAAAAGGAATCGAACCTTATTGATTATAGGTTTTTTTTAAAAAAAAAACGTCTGCGTTAAATTCGTTCCACATACTTTGATCCATGGATAAATTATCAATGAGTAGTGCACATTGCAGAGACATCATGTCAGTCGCTGAAAATGTTCAAGTTACGGATGATGAAACACGATGACTTTAATGTGATCTTTAAATAGAAAGAGAAGAAGTGTCAATTGATGTCAAAAGAAACACTACAGCAAAAAGCTAAGAAAGTTCCATCCAAATTCAAAATAATTCTTATTACATTCTTCAATAGAGAGAGAGTATTTACTTCAAAAAATTTGATTAAAATGGAAAGAGTAATTTAAAATGAGTGTTATTTAAATGATATAAACCATTTTATAGTCCCAATTCACCGTATTCGTCCGAAATAGGGGAATAATAAAAGTTGAAAGTTTGTTACATGATAATGCACTGCTCATATATTGTTCTTAGAATTTTGATGTAAAATAATTTCTATTTGTTGAAACATAACCCGTATTCAGTTTATTTAGCATCATCTGACTTCTCTTTATTTCTAACACTCAAAATGAATTTCGGAAAATTTAATTTTGATAATAATGCAATTACAAGAACAATTTCAGCTAATGTTTAAGGCAATTCTGCTAAGTGAACGGAAACAGGAATTTAAATCATTATTATACCATTAGAATAATTGTATTGAAACCGGTGAAGGGCTTATTGCAATTAAAGCAAACAAAATAAATACTTCTCTTTTATATTTCGTTTTACAGACCCTGTATTAAATATTTTTTGACACACTGTGTACGTAACATTCGTTTCAAATGAAAATATGATTCTCACAAAAGTATTTATCATCCTTATTGTTGATAACAGAATGTCTGATTAAAAAGTTACTTTTTAATAATGTTCTTATATATTACATTAATATATTTATGAAAATGAATGCTAGCAGTTTTAAATTCAAAAGGCATACCCTTAAAGTACTGCATAGGGTAGATGAAAATTAGTTATATAAATGGTTAGTAAAAGGTAAGAATAAAAATAATCTAGATAAAACATTTTATTTTTATATTGTATTTATTAGAAGTTCTAGTGTAATTAGGAAACTTTTATGTTATAGGATGCTTTACTTGGTTTACGAGTCAGCAGCGTTTAGTATGGTAATCTTATACATTATCAGATGTCTTCAAAGGTAAAGTATTTAAGACAGTGCACGGAATTTTGAATACACCTATTCCAATTTCGAAACTTGGAATCATTCGACAAATATTTCCATCATTAGAGTTTATCAGTCAAGTAAATTTTCAGAATCTGCTACATTAGTTTAACTAATCACAGTTGAGTTAAATGTTTAGAGAATGATGAATTGTCACAAGGAACACGTGTAATTCATACGATAATATCCAGCCAACATTGCATAGTAATAGACCGTCAAATGCTTCAATGAAGTACGCTTTTCAATGGGAATAGTTTAATACCTACTGGAAGGACAAAAGATGAACAGGTCTGATGTATAGACGATTAAGTTAATCTAAATAAGTAGAGTAGATCATTTCCTTTATAGTTTTACAATGGTTACGATGCTGTAGCAATATTTTTGTTTCACATTTTGTGATAAGAAAACTTTTGTTTCTTAAACTTAATATAAATAAATTGTTACGTCATACTAAATATAAATAATGCTTAACAGTATGTGTGTGTAGAAAATTACTGATTTATGTATAAAAGAATGCATCTCAGATAATGTTGTTCATGTTTTTATGGAAGTATTTGCCATGAGAATGAACAAAATTAGGAACATTATGAGCATGTTTGCCACATTTTTAAAAATATGTATTTATGTGAAAAAACACAAATCATTTTTATAACTGAAATTACATAAAACAATAACACCAGCTTGCACTTCGACACCAGTTTGGAGTTTAATGTTTAGTTACAGAGTCTTGCCAATATAAAACTACGAAATTACGCAAACTATTAATCTAATTAAATAAATTCCGTTTGGCAAAATCAAGCATGTAAGGCTAGGTTCCGAGGAACAATTAGTTCCTGCATGAACAGAAAAATTCAGGAGTTCTCCGCTTGTCTCGATTAGAAACGTCAACGCTGAACTTTGGTTTCTCTTTATTATGGTCCAGCATCTGCTTTACTAGCCCACACGTTTGTATAGTTGTGATTTGCATTATGATACTCCCAATTACATTGTCTTTAATGCGAAAATGCTGTATTAATTTGCAAAAGAATTGAACAAAGAAAGTATGGTCACATTTACGTCTACAACAAAAAAGTAACTTGAATATTTAAGGGGACACACATACAAATATATATATACACTGAGAGAGAACACTGTTTCTATAAGTTAGACTAACTTTAACCATTTTCAATTATAAAGTACTTGAACGCAATAGTTTTTCAAGAAAGCATTTTCTTCAGCTGCAACACTAGAAGAAATATAGCATCAATGATCATCGCTTATCGGTTTTTACTATCCAAACTTTAAAAACCCTAGCCCTGATGAATCTGATATTATAGAGTACTTTGATTTCTATAAAAAAGTCATGAATATTTGTTTCCTTACCATGATATTAATTTTTCCGTAGCTCTACTAAATTGATATTAATTCAAATTCTAACATCAAAATATTAGAAAATATCATATTAAACTTATGTGTTATAATTTAAAAGTTTATATCAACAAATATCCACATTAGAATTCATTTGTATTTTCATCTTAAAGAATTGTTAAAGAAATGAAATCATTTAAGTTATTTTTTTTTCTAGTTTCAATAAAAGTTTTCTTCGAAATTAGTAACTTTAATGAATTGAAATATTGTTCACACTTATTATATTTCATAGGAATTACTCAGAATAGTTTCTCAACTAATTTGTATTTTTGAGCTAACATGGAAAATTTCAATTATTTTCTAGAATTAAAAGTTTTCTCTTATGTGATAAATGCAGAAAAATTTATATTTACTGGTATACAATAGAATGATTTGGATAATTAGGAGATTAAAATCTATACAACAGAAAAATTATTAAAATATGTGAAAGGCACAAAGTTAGTTTTTACGTTTATTCAATTACTTACCAATCCAAAATTAATTATAATATCTATCAAAGCTAATCCAGTTCTAATAAGTACATGTAAGATATTAAATGTAGGGTCTCTTGTGAGGCCTCCCTTTCATTTAATTATGTGGTCATTATTTTTAAATTTAAAAATAACTAAATTTCATCATTGAAATATGAGATATCAGATAAATAACAAAACTATTTATTACATTTTAACCCATGAATAAATATCAAATATATATCTCCCTTTGTTAATAACCATCCACGCGCTTGAAATATAGGTTATAAACAATGTATGAGATATCACATTTATTCGAGTGAGTTTAATCAGATATACAAGTAGCTCGAGCGGGTTCTTCGACTGCCACCTAATTGGAATCGTATAAGATGACCTTCATTAGTCTGCTAACCAAGTAAAATCAGAATCGCTCCAACTCCAACTACAGGCTAGTCACAACTAATTTCACTTGTAGTTATTTACAATTCTCCGTCGCTTTTATTTAAATTTCTTAGTGCATAAATTTCTTTCTATGCATTTCTTTCATTACACCTTTAATACATATCTAATTTGCGAAAGTCATGTTTCATTTAACTGAAAAGAAGCTGGAATAAAGCCAGGTGTTATTTAAGAGAAGATTCATGAACAGTTCATGGTAAATTTTTCTTGTTGTCTGTTCGAAATATTTAGATTAATTTTGTGTAGTACACTTAAAAATTATATTTGTATTATAGTATCCTGAGAGAAAATTTTGTACTGTTAAAAATATTTTTTTAATTCAGGTAATTCTATCATTTGTAAAGTTTGTCAGCATTGAATCAGAAAACAAAATTACGTAGACTCGAATATAAGCTGGAATTCAGATTTGCTCACACTGATAAAATTTTAATTTCAATTCGAAAAATTAATTCAATTCGAAATACAAATGTTTAAGTTTTACTTCCACAGATTTCTAAAAAATAATTCTTCTTGGTATTCTTAAATGGAAAAGAAATTATCAGGAACTATTTTTCTTTCCAGTTTTTATAATACTATGAGCCACCATTACGTAATAGAGCTCACTCGTGCAAGTTCATCTTTAACTCTTGAATTACCGAAGCGTGTCATCTTTGACCCAAGTCGTGAGCTTTTCCTCGTTTGACAATTGTATTTCGAAATTAAGCTTTATAATTTTTTGACTTTTTTCTAAATATTCAATCTAATATCTTAAAACGAATTTAATCGTTTAGTTAATATACATTTCACTAATATATTAATATTCAAATACTGATTATCAATAATTTATTTGGTTTCAATCCATATTACCTCTATTCTTACAGAAAGTTATTGCATGATATTACAGACTAAAGTTATTTACACTGCAATGTAGAAGCATTGAAGCTTACGGAGAAATCAGAGCCTCCAACAGTTTTGGATCTCCAGCGGTTTCAAATTGCAAACGTCTTTCTTCTTAATACTGATCGGTTAATGAATCTATGAGCTATTACGAGTATTATCTCATGTACCTTTCTTAGAAAATAAAAAAGAAAAAGAGAAGGCATGGGCTATTGCTTTTGTGGGTATGCTGACTAGAAGCGAACGTGACGAGGAAACAAGACTATTCAATTTTATCCGAACGATACCACTTGAAAGTGGCCAATAGTCTTTCCTCTATGGAATTGCCCTCCAACGTGAGAGGTCTATTACGAGAAAGGGAATAAAGTAATAGCAGAGAGGATAGGAAATAAATTGTTAGGGATGGTGTCAGCATTGACCGACTCATTTCACTTGGGAAAAGTTAATTGCAATCTGAGAA
Organism: Nephila pilipes; assembly: GCA_019974015.1. Taxonomy (NCBI): domain Eukaryota; kingdom Metazoa; phylum Arthropoda; class Arachnida; order Araneae; family Nephilidae; genus Nephila; species Nephila pilipes. The sequence goes on along the minus strand of BMAW01074389.1, from coordinate 267,906 downwards.
GTTTTATTACTTTGTTTGTGTAGATGGATAGTCACTTTTTATTTTATAGTTCTTTATTCTAAAAACTGAAAAGTTACATTAAGTTAAAGATAAGAAATGTTATAGAACCCAACAGTTTAAAATTTTGTTTTTTTCTAATGTATTGCTTATTGATTGTTTATTGGTATTCTAATTTCGAAACCTGAATCCCATAGAATCAATGCAACAAATCTATTTCATTATGCATTAAAGTAATATGAGTGCTGTACCTGCTTCTGTAAGCGTGGCTGCTGTAACTGGCCGTGATGGTAAGAACCGACAGCGTTCTTACCATCTCGGCTGAATTTTGGTTTTACACTTGCCCAGAAGATAAGATTTAGATATTAAGATAATAAAATAAAATTATGGTGCAATAGCTTTTTAGATAATATTAAATTCATTTTGAAAAATATGCTGAATATATATTATTAATATTAGAATATCACTAGTTGAAGTACTAGTGTTGCTAAAATTAATCCAAAAGAGAAGATAGTTGAAATTCATGAGTTTAGGCATAGTATATTGCAGCAGTAGTCTATTGGATTCCTGCTTGCTTTATAATTTAACTTAAGACCTATAATTGGGTTGATGAACATTAAATCTGTCAGTGCTCCAAATCATCTAATTCGCATGATGTGGAAGTTAGGAAATTAAAATGTTTCTCGTTTGTTGCTATTCCCACTTGATAGATATTGTCTCACAATTACAAGGTAAATCACTATTAGCCATCGAGTTGCTTCTGTATCTGACGATAAAACAGTCATTCAATCAGTCATTAATGTGTTGGAGAGAATTTTAAGGCTGGGGCATTTAAAATATTGACAAGATAATTTAAAAGAATATTAAATATTTATATTAGAAATATTTATTATAAATATATAATATTAAATATTTAAAGAATATTGAATATTAGAAAAATATTCTCTAATATTCAATATTAATGCTTTTTAATTTTCATATTATATTTCTTTAAGAATTTATTCATAACTTATTTTTTACTTATGCAATAACATATTAGATGTACTATATAAATGACTGATATTTTTATTAGGTTTTAATGTACACTCAGGAAGATTGAATATAGTGCCCGAAGAAGGGAGTTTATGATTAAAATGAAGTTTAATACACATAATGATACTCATACAAATGAAAGATTCACTTGATCCCTAAATCAAGACAATTAAACAAATACAGTGCAACTTCATTAGCGCTTCTGACTTCCTCCTGTTATAATACGTGCTGTAAAAAAATTTGGCATTGAGAATCCCTGGCACAAAAAAAAAATCCCAATTGAAAAGGACATGACAATGACTCTTGAAAATATTTTAAACATAATAATACATACTACAGAACTTTATAGACGTCCAATGATATCCTGTCAAGATGGACTTACAAATCTTGAACAGCTACCTCCAAATCATATACAAAGTGACGCGGTGCTATCTAACTTTCACATTGGTATCAAAAATGTTCTATGGGAACAAGTTTTGAAAGTGAGTCGACATTGGAGTGAGTGAGTGATTGTAAAGTTTATTGGCGCAAGAGCCAGATATGGCCATGCTGCGCCAAACAAGATTAAACTGTGGTCTAGACGTGAAGTTGAAAAAAAAAGGTAAAAATGGTTGACAAGAAGGAGGGTCGAAAATAGAGAAGGATCGCTAGGGTATCCCGGGAGTGCGTCACCCGTGTTGAGTCGACATTGGAAGTGTCTGAACAAGTCGTAGAATGTCTAATGCGACTCGAGTTGAATGCAACTGAGCACAATCATGCTGAAAATTGCTACTGGTAGTCAATTTCGGAAAGGTACAGCGTAAGGTAGAAGAATGTCGTCAACAAAAAACCGACCCGTTATGGTTCCATATACCACAATTAGAGTGGGCCAGCTATCATATGTCCCTCAAATAATTGCGCTTGAAATGAGGCAGTGCATCTCTCAACAACGCTTCTAGAATGGTGTCTCCACACACAATTATTATCACTTGACAACCCTTCATATTATTGTATCATGGAACGAGTCACTATGGATTCCAGAATCACTTCCCATACAATCCATTTCTCCGCATATGTGCACCATCTAATTTCTACTACTTCCAAACATGTTCTGGAAGCATACTCCAAACGATCGATATGGTATGCAACACAACTAGGGGACTATCTATGTTATTCATGTAGATTATCAAACCACTCAAACTTACTTAATTTTGCAAAATATCTTCTCACATACCTAACAATCTTCACTTATTAAAGTCCACCTATATTTGGAATCCTTGCGATTATGAATCTTCCACTATATGCTGGTTTATTTATGAATCATCTTACTGATTGCAATGCTACAGCACGATTTGTTTTCTTGCGCAATGTAACCAAACATAGATTATTTTCATATTGGACATCATGCAGCTACTTTTCAAAGTTTCGTTATTGTAGCTTCCATGCTTCTTGGTGCGCTATTTTCAATGTTCCTTAGGGAATGTATGAAGATAAATTTGAATGAGGAAAGTGAAAATAATTATACTGATGATAACTTAAATATTTTATTTGAAATATTTGTGTCAATTACTCGTGCTACCGATTGCTGAGGAAACATTTTTAGTTGTTGCCAGAAGCCTGACCTCCTCATCGACATAGTCTACCTCTAGGAGTATGGTTAGTTGAACAGCGTGAGTTACATTTTTTTCCCTGCAAGGTGTAGCGTGCACGATCTAACTTTTCCATCATAGCATGTTATCAACTTGGTGACATAGGCTCTTTTCCACACGTATCGAGGTGTTACATTTTCAAGCAGAAATATAATGTATCCTTCTCGAAAGTGATACTATTTGCTGCTGTTTTGTATTTGATGGAAGATACTCAGATGCAACAAGTACTCCTTTACCATTTTCTCCGAAGCGTATGTAATATATTTTGTTGGATATTATAATACTTCGTGAGATTAATTAACTTCAGCTCAGGGTCAGAAGGGATATTTATCATTGTTTTTCCCTGTCAAGAAATGAACTGACATTAACACTCCCTGTCATTTTCATGTTCATAGACGAGAAATGTACTGTTTAAGGTGGTTTATATTCCTATAAATGCTATTAGAAGACCTTCTTCAATATGAGAGCTCGGCTTAGTAGTTTTTTAAATTGTTGTTTCATCAAACTGTTCAACTGTTCCCACCAAGCCAATCAACACTCCCCACAAAACCAAACGAGAAACAATAAATTTCCATTCTATGTCGTTAAGAGCATAAAATTATTGAACTTCAGTTCATGTTACAGGTGATGTGTTAAGAGGTCGTAAGTTTTCAGGATCGCAACAAGATTTTTATGGTTTAAGACTGAAAAAGACACAAATGGATATACCATCCTTTTCAATGTTTTAATCACTTACAGATTTTCCCCTTTACTGTGTAGGCTAAATCCTTTTTCTTTTATCAGCCAGTCTTCGAGAATTAGAAACTAAGAACCCTGATGCATACCAGTTGGCAATTAAACAATTAGAAAGTAACATTTTCTTGGATGACTTTATTTTGGGTGTTTAAGGGGAATCTGAGGCATTAGTTCTTCATTATGAAATACACAATTTAATTAATTTGCCTTCGTATGACTAAAGGGGCGACTAACTCCCAGTGATTGAAGGAAACTTGGCAAGAAGGGAATGTAGAGTTCAAAATAATAATAAATGTTTTGAATGCAAAGTGAAACACTGAAAAAGACAAATTTTATCTAAATGTCATAGACGTTACACAAAGCATTCCAGAACCCATTACTAAACACCTCCTTCTTAAACCATAAGACTCTAGTAGAATTTAAGTCTTCCTCATTCAGGGTCAGCTGTAAAAATGTTTGACTTGTTTAGTCAATCTAAAAGTAATAAAGTGGCCAAATTTCAGGCAACAGATTCAGATCTTGGTTAAGAACATCATTCAAATATGGATTCCCCGGTGACAGAGAAAATCCATCAAATACAGTACAATATTTAATATATTGATTTTGTTGCCTTTTAACTGCATTATGAGGGAGATAAAATGTTCTAAAGCCAAGATATGATGTTTTTGTATCAATTTCTACTTGATTCTTGTCAATATAACCTTGAATATGTTCTTTATACATGTTTTGGTAGTCGGTATATTTCATTTTTTCTGCAAGCACTTGAAATGTTGTAGAGAAACATCATTATTGTCAGATGAGAGATATTTGTCTTGTTTACATGGCAATTTAACTACACGCCTGTCATCCATTATTCTTTAGGAGTCATGAAACTGTTTGAATTTTTTTTCTTTCTTACTTGCAGACATATCTCTTTCTTGCGCAGATTCAATTCCGAGAGTGTTTATGTTCCTAAAGCTACATATATCTTCATCTTCTCTTTGTAGAATTGTTTCATCTATATTAATGTTATGAATAGCAGATGTTATTGTAAAATTAATGTTAGCCATGGATCCAATTAATGTTAGTCCAATAAAAATCTATCGGAATATGGAAGGCATCGAAACTATACATTCAATAAGCTTCACAGGAAGTTCAGCAATTATCAAAATCCAATAGAAATCAGCTACGATCAAATCATCGATTGTTATAAGTCAAGTCTTTATATGGATCATCGATTTTCAGTTTCTTTTGGTGAACAAAAAGAGGAATATGCATTGGATCAGTATCATGAAATGCATGCGCATGACTCTCAAATGCACTTAAGCAAAACCACACTTGTTACTAATGCCTGTCAATTTCAACTCAACTCTTCTCTGATGTTAATTTTCATTTAACCAAGACTCAAATCCTCTAACTCCAAATGTCTCAGCGCTCATTACATGTAAATTTAAAATATCTACAAGATGAGTAGAAATATACCTGGATTGGGACTACCATCAAGAATACAACTTGTTAATTTTGTATTTTCTGAAGAGGCTAGTAATGAACGCTTTTGCATTTAGTAAACGGGTAACATTTGATGAAATAATATTTATTTGGTTTGAAGTTGCTACAAGAAAGACTTGATCTGTGTTGCAAATTTTGCAAACGGAAACAAAGTGTTTCCTCTTTCTCTTCATACAGAAGGTCCTATCCTATCCAAGACAATTCCTAAGGGTATGACCCTTGTTCATGCACAGATAGAAACGTCCAGCAGTCTTTAGCATCCGTAGATGAGTCTCTATATCAGTGATGTTTTCTACAATCTTGGGGTAAATATCTATAAACAGTAAATGAATGGCAAAATGATAATTTTTTTTGTTTGTGTTGAGTCTGCGAATAAACATTAAATGCTGAATTAGATGATAATGCTCTAAATTCTTCAGTTGGTTCACCTTTAATTTTCAAGGCAGTAAGAGCACCCTCAACATCTTCAGAAAGAAACTGTTATAGCTTCATGATATCTCCTTAAGATATTTTCCCCCTTTTTGTGTGAATAATGATTCATCGTCAATAAACATCGGGGGAGGCAAGTAGAATTTTGGGCCCTAAATCTTGACCATAAGTACTGATATCTTCTTCTAAGGATGTTAAACTTTAGAGCCTTCTGTTATATTCCAGAATAATATTATTTATATTCATTTGTATTGGATTTAGAATAGGCGATATATTTTCCAAAAACTCTACATGAGTTAGAATAACCATATATTTTTTACTGTTTCTTACGTTTCAGCAATTATGCTTAATCAAATAATCCAGCTGGTTCATCCTAAAAGTAACCTCTTAGAAAAACATGTTTAACAATTGTAGAAACTGTTCATAAAACATTTGGAAATTTTCTATATCACCCGAAAATGGTTATATATTAATTGTGTATAATTTTATAGTATACGACTGATCGAAGGAGATTGAAAGCAATGATTTCAGCGAACGACGAGAGAAACGTTGCATTTACTACCTCAGTTGCCGAAGCCTTATAATTAGTAGAAATACGCAGAGTTCCACAGTTATCGCTTCATTTGGCCTTATTCTTCAGAATACGATTTAGAAACTTAGACTTTGAAGAAGCTTTATATATTCTGAAAATATTTCACGTTGCTTTATTTTCATATTCAGAATATTCAATAAATTTCTTCTCGAATTCTTCGTCAGACAATAATGTATAGATTTGGCTATCTAAAACATTAAGTTTTTTTAACTTTTCCCAGAGAAGACTGAGCGTATAATCAATGTCTTCTAACGTCTGGCAATAGGCGTTAAATTTATTACAAAAAAAATGTTACTTCCCTTGATGAATCCACATTTCTCTATGACAATAAGGTGTTTTCGTCGTTATCTATTTTCATGTCTTTCACAATTAATGAGTTTTGTTTGGCAGGTTTATCATTATCTAACATTTTTGAATTCGTTTTCATGAATCGTTCTTCCCCTCTCAAATTTTCAATTCCCTATTCCATGAATTCTCGGGTTATCGGTACCTATAATTTTGACAGATGAAAGTAAAAAGAAATTATACTGAAGATCACTTAAGTAATTTTTACTTTTACAGAGTTTACTTAAAAGATTTGTGTCGACTGATAACGCAGCCTTTTAGATGACGAAATACTTTTAGTTGGTGCTAAACACGCGTGTAATGTGTTTAGTTGTTACCTGATATATAGAGCAGAAACTTTCTTTAACATCAATGCCAGAAGTTTAAGCGCCTTATTAACTAACCAGAAGGAGATTTCTTTAGCCTAGTTAGTAAAAGCATAACAAAAACTTTTCTTCGTATCCACACTAGATCAGGTTTCTAAGCACAGCATACATCCAAGGTCTGGCAACACTCTCCCCTACTATAGAGTCGAAAATCACCAATACTGAAGTAGTAATACAGAATTTGTATCATTTAATTTTTAATTTTTTTTAATTGCTTTTATGTGAAATTGTATTCTTATGCCTCTTTTATAAGAAAAAAAAGCATCCACCACTTAATTACGCAACTTATTTAATTTACTACAATTAATTACTAACAATTAATCAAATAAATTTAGGAATGTAAAAATTCTGAAATAACAAATACTATACATATACATTTTACACATATATTAATTTTTCAATTTATTCTATTTTAAAAGGGAATGCTGTGTAAATTTTAAAAAAATATCGTTGTGTGTTCTGTTGGTATATGATGTATATTCAAAAAATTGATTTATTTCTGTTTTCAATTACAATGTGTTATCAATTAAATGAGTGATTATGATAGAAATACTTGATGTTTTGCTTACTTAAAATTGTTAGTGGTTTAATTTTGATTCCTAATGTTTATGAAATGAAAGAGTTCATATATTTTGGAATTTAATTAAATGTTTTTAACGTGCTATTTGAAAAGTATATCATCATCATACATCATGAGTTGTGTTATATAAAAAAATTCTGGATTTATTCTGCTGTAAATGTGTGTGGTCTCTAAAGTTTTTAACTATAACAAATGTATTATAAGGTGAAATGTTTTTGAAGTTATTTTTAAATAGAGTTTTGGGATTTATGCTGTATGTGAAGAATAATAACAACATTTTATTTTATGTGTGTGGTGAAACAAAAAAGTGTCCATACATTTAATATTTCAGAATATTTTTAGTGAAAACTTTTTTGAATTTTTGAAAATATAAATTAAAGTCTCATTATTGTTAAGAGGTAAAACAGAAGACTAATAATGTATAATATGTAAATTAACATGATTTACTCATAATTTTAATATTTGTGCTTTATTAAGAATTGTTTATTACAACGTTTATTTAGATATATGTGGTGGATATTTTAAAATGATATAAGAAATATTTTTGACTTAACATACTTCAACTTTGAATAAATGATATAAAAAAGTCTAATATTACATAACAACATGACAAATTATATTCGTAAAATATTCAGTTTTAATAAATTGCCCCCAAAGGGAACTTTATGGAATGAAGCAAAAATTTATCTTATTATTTATATTACAATGAATTTAATCAATTTCTTTTTTCAAAGATAATATCTAAATATTCCGGTTCATTGATATTAAAATTATTTTATTATATGCTTAAATACTCTGGATAAATAGATGAGAAAATTTTAACATCTTTATTATTTTTTAATCGTGATTTGGAAAAATCCTCATAATCAATATGTCGAAACATCCTAAAGAAATCAAAATAAAAAATATTCTCCTAAAATTATAAATAAATATTAGCTAAGCAATTACTTTTCCGACATCTCTTAGGATGTTCCATTAATCAGTTTATGTATTTTATTACTAAAAATAATAAATTTAAAGAGAATTATAAATAATTAATAATTAGAAATGTACTTAACTTATTAATATTAAAGTTCGTGTAGATCTCTTTTAGAGCTTTATTAACATCCACTTTGTCAATAGAATGAGAAAGATCTTTAAAATTATAGCTATGAAAGCATAAATATATTTCTCACTAATATATCTAACTAAATCAGCAATATATTATTAATGATAGTATTCTCCAACTAATCTATATTATTTTACAAAATTCTTTTAGTAAATTCTTCCCAGTATAATTAATATATGCAGTCGAACCATTAGTTACTGCAGTAAGCTTAATGGAATTCTTAGGACATTTTGATGTCAAAAGAATGTGAGCTTAATCTATATTATTAGCATAAACACCGATATTATTATAAAATTTTATTAATAAATTAGGATAGTGCACTCTACTTTAAAGCGAATTATCACAATCCTAATTTAACGACAGAGCTAAATAACCTTATATCTATTTTACTCATTTGAAAGTATTTTCGTTTTTTAATTATACCTTGCTGCTTTTCTCTATATATTCTTCTTGCTATTGTATTGATGTTTACTTAGATTTACATTTTTCATTTTATATATATTACAAATCAATATTATGGCTTTATATGTGTGATTGGAATAGAAAAGAAAATGAAAAAAAAAAAAATGTAAGAAAATTTGAACAGAAGAATTAAGTAATTTCTTCAAATCATTAATATTCCAGTAAATACATTTTGATAAAGATATATTATTATTTAAGATAATACTCGTATTCTAAGTATACAATGAAAATTTTATCTATTTTTACATTCTTCAAATTTGTCATTTAATTTAAAAGCTGAAATCACTGGTACACGTTATTTAAATTTATCTTTCATTTTAATAGCTAACAACTAAAAATGATACCATCTTTTCACTTATTATAATTGCCATTAAAGTAAGTAAATAAGAAAATGAAGGAAATTAACCTTTTCTGTACAACTTTTTAAATGAATTGAAAAAAATAAAAATCGCACATCTAATTCAATATGAAGTATTCAAGTTATTAAATACTAATTTACTAGGCAGTGCTTAATACAGGGTTTCTTCCATTTAGTTTACATTTTAAAGAAATAATTTTCAAGGAATAACAGATAACAAATGTTAAAGTAAATGTAAAGATAATATCAAACTATATATATATATATATATATATGATTGATTTTTAGCACAGTTACAAGATACACCTTATCTCATTAATGAATCTTCATGAAGTGCATGACAATATCTTACTTTCTTCCACTCTTCCATCATTCATGTTTATAGAATATTGAAAATATAATGACGAGCGTGTAAAGCTATGGTTGACAGACTATTAAGGATTTCTATGAACTGGCAAAGGTAAATTTTAATACTGGTATCCATGTAATGCTAAAACTAAAATAGAAAGTTGAACAAAATTTATTTGAATTCATTTTTTAAATAGATAAATTACATTAACGTTCACCAAAATCTTTTTCTGTGCTGATTTTCTCTGATCATAGCAAGAAGAAGAAATATTAACGTTTAAGCAGAAGAACGATATAATTCTTTATGCAATAGAATAAATTTTAAGTCCCTTCTTGGTCATATGAAGACATAAGCTTTTCACGTGTGTTTAGTATAAGATATGGAGGTCAAAAGCAAGATTAAAAAATAATCTTCATTAAATATCATATTTTTATTTTCAAAAAAAAAAAAAAAAAATACCGTGTAACAAAAGATTTTCCTTGTCATAACGGGCTTAAAAATTTGATTTCCTGCAATGCAATTAACGGGTTCACTCCCAAAGTATCACATGCGAAACTCTTCAAGAGTATCTGCTGCAGATCAACGTATTGATATAGATACATACGATGAGAACGTTTTATTTGAATATTTTAGTGTTACTAGATGGCGTTACATTACCATGAAATCTATATAGATAGGATATTTATAATGTTGATCTGGATGGTTTGGGCTTGGATTTCTCTTCTGGCTGTCAGGAGGGGGGAAATTGTTAAGAAATCAAAAAGTATGTGATGCGGTGTAGCTCTTTAAATGTGATGTAATGATTTGAAGGGCTTGTTTGTGATTTTATTTGCTTTTATTTCTTTATTTCTTGTTAGAAGTTCGAATGGGAACTTATGGATGTTTATGAGACAAGGAGTCTTTATTTGTAGATGCTGTTTATTTCATTCGATCGTTTTTTTTTCTATAACGACAGTCATAGCGAAAATAAAGTAATTAACAAAGAAGCGAGACTCGTCTGAAGGTGATATCAGTGAAATTTCAGATAAATCTGCACTGTTTAGTGATGTTGAGCCTGGAACATCGAATAATGATATTTTTCATAAAAAAAGCAGAAAACACTCATTTGAGAGTAAGACGGGACGTTGGAGTATACATTGAAGAATGTTTTGTGAAATAACGGACAACAAAGTAAGATTGATCTTTTCATAACTGAATTTTCCATGTAATTGTATATCATTATACCGCGAAATTTGTGTATTAAATGAAGTGTATATTGTATTTTCTTAAAAAAATATATGATTTTATGTAATTTTTTGTATAAAACGTATAATTTTCGATAAACTTTTTTTTTCTTATGAATTAATTTTAATGAATTTTTTATAATATGTATAAAAATCAAATTATTGTAATGGATAGAGATTTTAGAGGAACTTTTTTTACGAATTACGTTTAATACTTAAAACTGCCTAGGCACAGAATGACACTCAGAGGGAAGAAGCCGCTAACCCAGGGAAGCACTTCTTTTTTCTTCCTTCGGTAGTTAAAAGGTTAATATACATTAAATATCTTTATTTTATTTTATATTTACCTCAAGTTTAAACTTATATAGATTTCACCACAATAGTTACACTTTTAAGGTTAACCCATAAAACAGCAACTCATTTTTGAACACACAATGTGTATTTTAAATGCCAACTCTTAAACTTTCAGACCATTTAGCTTAAATTATTGGTATCCATTATGGAAATCCACCAAGATTAAATGCTTACAAAAATATGACCCAACATGTACCTTTTGTTTATAGAGGTGAAAGAGCTTAGTGCTAAAATTTTAATTAGACTGCTACGAAATTCGAAATCTTGAAATTATTCGACTAACAATGCTACCCTTAAATATGATCAGTCAAGCATAATTTTGGCATCTGTCACACAAGTCTAACTATCTACTATTTGTTCAAATGCTTAAGGAATCATGATTGTCACAGAAGCCATATGTAATCTGTATGATAATATACTTCAGAAACATTGTTCTGTAACTGTATGTCATATATTTTAGATGGATGAACCATCTGAAGTTTAATATCGTTAATCCTATTCCTGTTTAAAAGGATATTGGTACTCTTTTCAGATGATATGTATTCCAATTAAAATTTCATCAGATGAGCTAAACTTTGTTATTTGTATGTTTTGGTCACTTTATGCTATAGATATTAATTATAGAAATTTTTAACAAATCAATTCAGTTCATACGTATTTGAATCTGTGAAAACACTTTTGCAATTAATCTTTTAAATCACGTTACTTACTATAACTTTATCTATAGAAATGCTTTGTTATTATTATTTATTTTCATATAACATAACAGCACTTCTATACTAAAAGCAAGTTTTGCTTGATTTCACGGCACATTACATATTCATTTATATAAAACTTTTCATAAATGAATTTATCTGAGAAGCACAATTCTGCGATGATTAATATAGCTCATGTTAAGTCCAAAAATTTATTAAAAAGATTTTTAAAAATATTAACATTGAGATTAATTTCAAACGGAATTCCTTAAACTTGCTAGTTAAAAATCCTTAAAAAATTTTAGTAAGTGTAAATATCTCGGGAAGGATGAACCTTATAAATTTAAACTTTAGTGTAACTTATTACAGTTTGATTGATTACATAAGTGCATCCTTAAAAATAACACGCAGCAAAAAGAATAAGTGTAGTATGTAAACCAATTTTTTCAATACTTTATCAGCAAAACGAATATATACATATATATATGTGTGTGTGTGTATAAATTCCCATAGATATACATTTACGTTGATTAATTGGGCTAATTTTTGATTTAATCACTTTCACATTATTCATTATATATTATTCACTTAGAAAAATTCATAAGAAAGTATCGATTCTTAAAAAAAAAAAATACAGCTTTCTCGTATAATTTGTTCTAGTATTACGATTCTATGAAATTAAGATATACATATTTTTAATGGATAATATCAAGGGGAAATATTTTGACACGTTTTGCAGGAAAATAACAAGAAAACTATAAAATAACGGAGGTTTATTACAAATTATGTAGTGTAGTAGATATTATGTTTTCAAATTATATAAAAGAAGAGAAATTATTTAATTAGATTGAATATGGCTTTCATGCTTTAGGGAAAATAAGAAGACATTATTAATTCGTTATTTTAATAATTCAAATAAGTTCAATTAACTGTTCAGTTACTCTAATATGTTTTCATTTAAAAATCTTTATCTAATTTTGAGTGCATGCATATTTAAAAATAATTAACATATTACACCTTTAAAAATCAAATTTTAAGCAATAAAATTACTAATAACCTTTAAATAGTAATAACTAATTAATAACTTGCAAAGTGATAAATGTGTGTTGGTAACTAAACTATTTTTGCTTTTATGTTACATATAAAGCATGTGAATATTTTTTTACAAATTTCACTTATCTGAAATAATTGCTCTTCGAAACTTATGGACAAATTTCTTAAATATAAATAAAAAAATGTTTCCATAATTTTCTCATTTGCAGCTGTTTAATTTTTTTAACTAGAGTTGTACAGCTCGGATGAAAGTAGGAGACCCTAGTGTGTTTATATGAGCTGATAACGAATTAAACCTTATCACTATCAAATCTTTTCGTAAATTAAATGGAAAGAATACTTTTTTTAAAAAAAAGTAACCTGAACTGAATTCTTCGTAGGTATGTTACTGAAATACTGAGTCTTAAGTGAATCTTATCTATATCTTATTTATTATCATTGCTTATAGTAAGCCTAAGAACAATAATGAATTATTCTTTCAACCAAAGCATTACGATATTTATATGTCCACCTTTACAGTTATTTAAACCTTTGTCACTTCCATTCAATCCATTGTCTTCATCTTCCTCGAATAATAGTGTCGAAATCAACGACATCTACACAAGCACATATTCTACCTTCAAATAAAATATCCACTTCCAAAACATCTAAATTTCAGCATTCAATTTCCTCACTTAATATTGATCTGAGAAATACAATTCAAAATAAATGAGTGAAAACAACATATAAAAATATCTCAGATCCCACAATAGGTAATAAGCCCAAAAAGGCAATTTCCATGACCCTCACACGCCTAAGAAAGGTTCTTTCACACACACCCTTGAAGACGATTAAATGACCTTGCATGACATCAACGTTTCTTGGTAGGCAGATGATGCAGACGAAATGGAAACCTCACTACAATTAAAGCCTTCTAAACAACATATCCGAAAATAATTTTTGCCATTCACTATGCCTAGTTTTAGTTTCTACGCATAGTTTTCATTACTATTTTAAAGTCTTGCATATCAATTTTATATTTTGAATATTTTATGCAGTTTATTTTTATTCATTATACTTTTAAGTTAACTTGATTTTACATAATTTATTTTTCAAAATAGTATTTGTATTTTATGTTTTCCCTTTCTTCCTTCACCTTTTTTGGCACAGCTTAGCCATGTGTGGCTCTTGTGCCATTAAAATTCACACTTACCCACACACTCAAAGCGGGATTAGTCATATCACTTTTACATTAATATACTTCAGAGTAACAGACGATTGAGATATTTGTTTGCATAATAATAGTATTATATCTAGTTTTCCAATGTGAGTTGGGGAATTACGTAGTTTTAGATATTGGAGTAATATAGAGTACATTTATTCCTTTCCGTTTTGTTAGATAGATCCTGAAACTCATCTGTTCATTTAATGGTAAGTTTTTCATACGAAAAGACAACTTCGGAAATTAACATGAAAAATTAAACCGGTTCAGTATTTTTAATTTGGGTATCATGTAGAAGATGAAGATAATTCCTGGAATCCCATATAGAGCAGATAATGGTTATTCTAGTTTACTTCACAAGATAAAAAGTGACAAAGATAAGTACCATTTACAGTTCATACTATCTGAGCCAGCGAGTATTGCAGAGGATTGTTAATTTTGTCTTGATAAAATCATTGAAATTTCTAGTAAAATAGATCTTCAAAAATAATACCTTAATATTCCACTTACTGTGCACCTGCCATTTGAATCATAAGTTTCTTCCAGTATCTTCTGCATTATAGCAATTAATATTTACAGAAGAAACAAGAGAAAAGTTCGAACCATCAACATCACTTTATCCATCTTTGAGTCCTAAAATTAAGACGTCACATATAATTCAGCAAAGGGACTCGACTCTCATTAGACATCGAAAGGAAATATTATAAGTTAGACTGCTGGGGCTTAATTTATGACCTCTTAAAATTACAATTTCGTTATAACGAAAGACACATGCGCAATGCCTAAGAGTTTCTTTCAAAATATAATTTTATATGCCTTTGTATATATACGTATTGTTTAATACATGAAATTGTTCAAACATGCACACATGTCTCTCAGAAAATCTGTTCATATAAGCCTCAATGACAGGCCTTAATGCCAATGTTGCTACACAATAAATATAGAAATCCATCATTACCATTGGCACATTCAATAGAAATAAAAGAAACGTTACGTACGAGTAGTATGTCAATGTTTTAAAAAGAAATGGTAGAACTAGCTATTTTATACGTAACTGAAAATCATAGGCCTTGTATTAGGATATCAGAGTGGATTTACGAAGTATTGATGTTTCCTGTGTGTATGAGACGGTAGAGCAATTGTGAAACACACTTTTCTCCTCGAGAGAAGTATGTGCATAGAAAATAAAACGCAAGGGTGACTCTCTGATAGACTGAAAGTGCACAGTTATTCAACGTTTTACTTAGGTCTTTTTATACATTTAAGAGAAAGTTATGGATAAAAATAGGGAAGATTTGGTTTATATCAAGAGTTACATTTCTGAAATATGAGCGATGCTAAACTGAAAGAGGTAATATTTGTAGGACCATAGAAAGGAAACATTTGAAAGATAAAAATTTCAAATATAAGTTTAATAACCTTGACATGTCTGCCTGTAAAGGAATTTTCTTCGATGGTTAATGGTTTTCTAGCCATTACTATATAGAAATAGTAAGCCGACTCTTGCATTATCTGTTGTGTTATAATACACAACGGACTCATGCGATGCTTGGAGGGAGGATCCCTCTCTAAATACACTTCCTGTCTTCCCATTTGCCCTTTTTGGACATTTAGAAAATATCAGCTATAAATAATGAACAAAGAGCAAGATTCCATCAGGATATTCAAGTAATAGAATATAAATAGTATGGAAGATGGGAACCTAATATAACTGTTGAGTTTTGTTTATTTTATCTAAAAGAGAGGAAGAAACATCGCAAAATAGGAGAAAAAAAAGTATGGTATGAAGTGTCTTCAAACATTTTTCTTGTGCTTTTATTCTTCTCAGAAAAGTAGTTTTTTAAAGAATTTTAATTGCTATATTAACAAATTTAATGCATAAATTTTTCAAATTGAAAAAGTAATCGAGAGCAAATTACGCATAAATAAATATTTTTTCGTGCTGTAAAATTTAAAATATATAGGTGGTATTTTTTTTTAATGTCGTTATATTTGGCTGGTTTGGTTTGACTTTATTAGCGTCGCAATAGAAGCTTCACAAGGGCTATGGGCGACGGTCCTCGTAATTTTGAACTTCGTCATATTTTGTAATACTGTCTGGAATTAAGTTTAAACATTGTTGGATTCTTATAAAAATAATTCAGGTAAATGTATTTCATTTCATTTTCTTAATGACTCTTTTTTGTTACGAATACAAAAACGGGTATCGTTAAAAAAAAAAAAAAAAAACTGATATTTTTTTATTTGTATTGGTAACCGACACAAGCATTGGTAAGAGTCAAACATTTTTAATGGGCACTTTTGTATTCAGTATAGTCTATTTGGTAGCAAACTTTGAAAATATCTCTTGTATAAGAAATCTTTGACTGATTGCTTTTTTATTATCGTCGTACCAGAAGCAAAACGAGGGTTATTGCAACGAACTTCTTAATTTTGAGTCTCGGTCAAATGACAAAAACGACACTTGATCTGCGTAGCATATCCTCTCATAACTTCCACACCCCGCAAACGGGAAGACTTTGGGCCTCCACAGATTACAGTTAAAACGTGCATTTGCTACACAGTGGGTTTTTTGGGGTATCGAATTTCGAACCCGACTCTTCAACCGCCTGGTGCGAGGGAACGTCTTTAACTACTAAGCTACCGTGGACAGCAGAAAACACTGAAAAGCTTTTCCAAATTGTTATATTTAACTAGATCAATTTGAGAAGATAATTTTTTTTATTTATTTCCCAGGAAAAACTCTAAAATAAATTTTATTTCCTCATGATTTACAAAGAAAAATGAAATGTTTACTTGTTTTCCTTATGATAATTTAAAGTAAGGATTTAGATGAAAATTTGAAAAAAAAAAAAGAATGTGGTGATTGTTCGTTATTTTTTCTCCTTATCTCAACAATCAGTAATATAGAATAGAGTTTTTCTTTATAAATTAATCTTAAAAAAAATATTTTCCTAGGATAGATAATTTTATACAATACAATGAAACTTCTATATTAAAATGAATCTTATTTTATAAACACCCGTGAAAAATGTTTTTTGTGAAATGGAAGAAAGTCAGAGCTGATTTTGTAATTTTTATTAAGTGTATGCAAACGGTGTATAATGTTTTTGTAAAACGAACATCTATTACAAGGAAAATAAATTATTCATACACACACACATCAAGTTTCATACATTTTTTTTTTAAAAAAAATTATACTATATAATTCATTATACAACTAATTTAAGAATTGGTGAACACATAAATTTGGGTATGTATTTTCATCATATAAACATTTTCACGGTACATGAATTATGAAAAATAATGTACATCGAAATGCACAACATATTTATGTTTATGAAAAAAAATCATTAAAGAACAGAAAGAATATTAATATCATTATTTGTTCGGCACTTCTTAGCTCAATGTCAAGTCCGCCAGCGTTGAAACATATGCGCCCGGAAATAGTGCTGTAAGCATTTCGTCACTCTTTTCACTTATAATAAACTGCACTTTTTTGTATTGAGAACTATCACTAGCGGCATGAAAGTATGATCGAGATTGTCACTCTTACCAAATTGAATTTGGCGTATCGTATCTTCCTTCATAGAGTATCATATAGCATGTTCATAGATTTCAATGGTTACTGAGTAATAATATAATAATATTGTTCCATAGTGTAGCATTTAAAATGCACACATATGCCAATTACTCATTTACTTAAGTAATAAATTTTGCTATTGTTTTAATAAAATTATAGTTTACTCCTTTTTGCACTTTACTGCCTCTGATCTAAACTGCCAAACTCTTTTAATATCAACATAACTCTCTTTAACTTAAACTCTCAACATAACTTAAACTCTTTTAATATTAACAATCAACCATAAATGAAATAATGACATCATAAAGTCCCATTTTTTTCATATTTTTTGAAGGTTTCGTTTCCCTTAAAAATTATTGTTGTTTCCTGATGTAAGTTTCTAGAGGGATTAAAGCCATATATAAGCATATGATTTTCACTTACATTATAAAATAATATCTCTTTTAAAAGTCATATAAAAATATATTAGCAAACATCAACTGTAGTCATTTTGATAGAAAAAAACCAAGTTGTCTTAAATTTCATAATAATACATTATTTATCTATAACATTAGATAGTGAATTTTAATTTTTTTTTTGTTACAAAGAATATTTTGAATGTTTAATACTATATCGTGTATGTTGAAAATGAAAAACCTAGTCATTAAAATACTTTACACTCATTACTGATTGTCAGTGACCAGCCAAGATTCAGCAATATAAGCCTTTTTCCAAAAAAAAAAGGACGATAAAGAAATGAAATAAAATATTATTTTATATGATGTTATATCTTAAAATACTTTGAGATTTAAAAAAAAAATTAAAACTGAATTGAAAAGTGCAATGATATTGAGCATATTGAATCTTAGAAGTTTGGTGTTCACCACCGTGGCCTTCTCCTTTGTTGTATTTCTTCTTTTAAATGGAGTATAGATCCCTAACTGAAGTAAATTACTTTGCATCCGATCCCTTCTTAACGTAATGTGTGTTTCTAGTATGCAGCAGTCGTTGTAATCCGTGTTTCTACCAAACTATCATGTAAACATTGAAGCAGGTTGAATTGAAGACGTAATAAATATCCAAATAACGTGGTTTGTTAACAAACTGATAGCAGCTTAGTTTGGCTGAACACTCCCCTCAGACTTAGAATACGAGTCTATTTATATATCACAGAGGAATGTTACGGACATCTGCTCTGGAAATGTAAAGAACATTCTGGACTGTTTTTTAGAAATTATAAGGAAATACAGAGTAATTTAACAAAACTCTGACATGAACTTTCAACGTTGTCTTCACTAGATTTGAATCCGGAAACTATCTATAGACGAGAGTTTTACCTCGGTGTTATCGGTGCTCACTATCTACGTTGCAATATAAGTGTCTTTAAATACAAACTAAATGTATGTTATTTGAAAAAAGTATCGAACTTAATTTTTGTTGTTAAATGGGCTCATGATAATTTAAAAATATATATTGCACCTATGAAATATGTTATTTTGAACACAAACAGTGCTAATGACAAAATCACTAAGGAAATAATTAACCTTGGTCACTGTTAAAATAAAGCCAATTAACTTCTAAGCAAATGCTTTCACATTTCAAAATTCTATTTTATTTAGAATTACTTAGTTTAAGTTTCAACAACCTGTATTTAAAACTTTATTCTAAGCTAATCATTAATTCTTTAAACATTCCATAAAAAATCTTTTAGAAATATATGTATTATTTTACTTAGCGTATTTTATTAAACCTACATTCTCGCTTTCAAACAACGCATAATAAGTGAATTTATGAATAAATATTGTAAGTCAATAAGCAAATCTTGAAAGCCGTAGTTATCTGATTGTATGTTTCTGAACCTTATATATTTCTCAAAATTTTAGAAGAAATTGCATCATATTATGAATATGAAGGGTTAATTATATAAGAAATTAAATTATCTGAATATGTTTATTACTTATAAATTTGCAACCAAATTTTAGCAGTTGTACGTAATAATTCCTAACTTAAATATTATTTCTTATTTTCTTTTCAATTTCATTTTATATTTTTTCAGCTCGAGTTGTTTTTTCTTGGTGTAAACATTTGTAAAAAACGTCGAGAGTAGAAAGTCGCATATCATCAAATGCTTGAGGCACTCAACTTTTAGGAACTCATTCCAAGATCTTACGAGTCAAATAGCTATCGGTTGAATTCTACAAAATTTATGATATATAAAATAGTTTACGATGGTGAATGTGTGAGAGCAAAATGTATCGATTTGGAAGTTAATTTAACACTGTTTTAAATATCTAAGTACTTAATATCAAACCTTACAGTTTTCTTTAAGCATTAACAATGATTTCAAATTTGTCCAGTAACGACTAAAATCGTGCGGGAGAGTTATTTAGGATAATATATTTTTAAGACTATATTCGTGCATTTTTCTAGGTAAATATAGTTCGAGTAAGACTACATTTCATTTAATTTTATCCACATAATAAAATAAAATAAAAAAACCTATCCGACAAGAATTAAATTTCCCTGGGAGCAATGATTTAATCTGTGATATATTATCACTTTTTCTTAGATTGCATCTTAATCATTTTCTCCCATCTCTATTACACATTTCCCCAATCCACTTTCTCTTTCTCGAAAAAATGAGGTGTGGAATGGAAGACATCATCTTCTTTTAAGTTTTTTTTCTTTCCAATAGGATATTTCGGTCTTGTTCTGCCATTACATTTTCGCATTGTGAGTTTTCCAAAAGCAATAATGACATCCAATTTATTTCTATTTTCTAGTAATTTGTTCTAGTAATAGAACTCGTAAATGGAAGTTAATCTAAGGCAGCAGCTAAGGTCATCAAACGATCCAAATTCTGAAAAAAGTAAAGAAAAGTGGGCTAGAAAAATGTTATCTGAAAAATTATAAAAACAACTAATTCTGTTTTCATAAAAAATTGCCTTACTTCAAATGAAAGTCTAAGAGACCAATGATAAACATATGGTGACATCATATAATGCTTAATTTTGGAGTCATCTGTTATCGTGCCTCCTAAATGAAAGGCGACTGATAGATATGATTTTGTAGTTGAAAAGAATTAGTGACCTTAAGAAAAGATGAAAATAAATTTCATTTGTCTTCATATAGAATAAAGAACTAATATTTAGAGAACTTCTAAGTTGAAACGATTTTCAAAAGTTTGTTATGTTCAACCGTATGTAATAATTAATTATCTATAAATAATATATTTTGAAATACTGAGTGAATCAACAAAATTTAAAAGATGTGATAATATTTTGTCTACATTTTTGAAGACTTCACACATATGAAAGATAACTAATATAATTTTGGAATGTATAGGAAAAATTATGATAGGGAAGAACATTTAAGATTGATCTATAAAAGTAAAAATATATTTAAATAGTTAAATAATTATTTTATTTTTGAAAATTCTACTACAAATTTAATTACAAACAATTTATAGAGGTAGATCAATAAATACTTATATGCATATAACCTCTGAAATATATTTACCTATTTGATGTACTGTAATATGAACTTAAATTAATCTAGAAAATCTAATATTATTATTTAAAATATGGAATTATGAAGCTCTAATGGTTGCGAATTATAACAATTTGAATAAGATTATTATTATTCAAATAAATGTATTGAAACAAAACGTTATTCCTTACAAACGGATATTTATATATACATAGATATCTATTAATGAAAAATAATGCGTGAGACATTTTGACTTCATTGAGAATTCCAATAAACCATGTAATTAAAATTTTATGTAATATTTTAGAATCTTAATTTAAATCACACACACACACACACACAATCGAAGTATACTTTTGATTACGAGCAGAAATTATTTGTATATGATATTTTAATAGTCAAGTGAAAATATTTTGTGAAAAATAAATATATAACTTTTGTTTTCGTTTTGTAAGACATAGCTTAATATGTCAGTTTTAGAAATATTATCGTTGTTCATTGACTTAACTCTCGTAAAAATTCTATAGTACTACTTAAATGCTTAGTATATTCGTAAAAAAAAATTCTATTCGATTCAATACTGATTCAAACACTTTCTGAAAAATGTTCCTGTCTTAAAATTAAGCTTGATTTTTCAAATAATTATAAACGCACGTAATTTTGATGCATTTAATTATTCAATAGAATTCATGAATTTGAACTGATATAAAGAGAAACAAACATGGGAAAGTAATCTATATTACTTTGATGTAGTATAAAATAAAATAACTATTTAATAGGATATAAGCATTAAAAATTATATCATATGCGAGAAAATTTATAAATAAATATTAAGATACACAAACAATTGCATTTTTCCGCATTGAATCCATAACGGGTAAATCCACATTTTTTATTCATCTATATTTATATTCGTCTTAAATATTTATTCTTCACGTGTTGTGAACATAAGTAGATTATTTTGTGTACTTGTTACTCTAAAGCATTGACAAAGATATTTATTACGTAACAAACATTAAAAAACAAGGAAAAGTTATGTATATTTTAATGCAAAAATCATTAGTACATCTCAGGATTCCAATCATATTTCACAATAACTCTTTCAAACATATAACCTCTCTAGTTCTTTATTCCCTTTTATTTATTTTCACACATGGATAAGCAGTGAGAAGTATATTATAGAAAACCTTTTTTTTTTACCCATTTAGTCTAAAAGCAAAAACATTCTTGAGTGAGCAACATTTCAAAAGTTTAATCAGGTAGCGGAAAAAAAAGTTTTTTTTTTTTGCTTAATCTACTGTATTCGTGTTATAAAATGAAGACATGGGAGATAATCTTCAATTCAGTAAGTAACTTTACAACTTATCATCTCAGATGTTTCAAGATACCAATGTCACTGACAAACAAACAAATGAAATTTATTATTCGTATTTTACAAATACGAATTGCTTGAAATCTTCTTTCTGTTTGACAAATGATTGAGAAATATTTTTATGACAAAACTTTCGAGCACAGAAGCCTATCATGCATAATTCAGTTCTCATAAATATCGCAATTTAAACATACAGTAAACTCGATATTTACTCATTCCTCACTATACCCTCGACCGTACTAACTGCTTATACATAAATATGTATTTATCACCCTATCGTGATGCCTCTTATAATGATAGATCATGAATCTTTAGTTCCCTTATTTCTGTTTTGAATATCTGACACATGCATTTTTGGCTTTCGCCGAATCACGAATTTTGTATTTTAGAAACTAATGTGAATGTGAAGTTACTAGAATAAGAATAGTCTTGAAAGGAAGCTTTCAAAGCTCGCTATTTATCATAACATTTCTTTGAGAAAAGAGCGTCTAAAAAGTACGACGTGAAGAAGAGGATAAAAAAAATAACATTTCATGGAAACATGATACCATTATTCATCCTCAAAATAACATTCATTTGCCACAATATATATTTTACATTATTTTAAAGCTGATGGAATGTATCAAAGAATGCCTCTTTTGGAATCGGTTGAAGCACAGACATCTGCATCGTCGTATGTTTGGTGAGTTTGTTAAACGTATGCCGTTCAGGAACCCTTAGAGAGTTGAGAACAAAAAGAAATTTACAGGCTCTAGATCAGGAGAATACGGTGGATGTGCCATAACACATGGGCCAGATCGCAGTATGTGAGTATTTTTTTTCTACAACAGACTCTACTTTCCGTTCCTGCGCATTTATAGGCTAATATATTGGGTGAACAGCAATAAAGGCATAATACATCGGCGTGGACGTAAGCGCATTTGGACTTTTGATACAAATTCTTAATAGATCATGGTGAATCTATCGAAAAACAGAGTCTTTTTTCTATACTTTGGTAAGTGACTCTTTTTGGGGCGTTAGGTGAGAACCATTCCATTGTTTACCGCTTTATCTCTAGATCGTATTTGTAGCAGTAACTCTCATGTTCTGTGATGATGGCTTACAGAAAGGTTGGATATTGGTTACACATGTCAATTAAATATTCAGCAGTGCGCATGGGTCTATTCTTCTGTTCGTCGGTCAAGTCCTTCGAATGCTTGATTTATATTATCTTGTTTCAAGCCATACCGTTATTGAATTGCTGTGAAATTGCTTTAAATTAAATTTATCTTTTTCTTTGTACATATTATTCTAATTTTATTTAAATAAGCTTACTGCATGGCATTAAATATGCAGAAAATTGAGAATTTGTTCCGTGTTAAACTTTTTTTAGTCAACACCTAGATGAAGAAAATTAAATAATATTCCTAAAATTACCAATTAATAGTGAAGAATACTTTTTTCACAAATAGTTTAACATTATATGTATAAATGTTATTGTTTCAAACATCACCCAATTTAGTTTATTTTTTTATCATCAATAATTTTTTTGTTAAAAACTAACTTAAGCCTTACGAAATTCTCAAAATTAGAATGCTTGATAATTTTACATTTGAATACAAATGAACTTTGTTTGTAAATATATTTATTGGATTCTTTTTTTAAATGCATCATTTAATGTTTTTTTCATTTATTTATTCTCATTGAAAATAAAGGGAAGTTTAAAAATAAAGAAATAACATATAAAAATTTATTTTAATCACAGGGCAAAGTACGAGTACCTGAAATAAGACATTAAAATTTCACCCTACCCGGATATTTTTAACTATTAACTTTTTAAAGATGATTGATGAAGTGTGTGTCCATAAATTATGTATTTCACCTTTAATTATATATGTATTACAAGGCTCCTTTTTTAACTGAATATCGATCTTCTTTTGAAAGTAGTTGTTATCTTTGATGGAATTCCTAATGCATTAACTTTTGAAGAACTTTTATTGTCAAAATTAAATAATAAAATTACATGTGCTTGTATATTTCTTCTTTAAACTTAATAAACATTTTTTATTGAAAAACTCATATTCAAAAATTTAATAATAAAATATGTAAATTTTAAGAATTTACTACATATATAAAGATTGATATAAAAATGAAGAAAATAGTATCGCATTTACAGAGATTTGAAGAATTTTTATTTAAAAGAATTCGAGCTGTTTTTTTTAATTAATTACGTAAGATAAGAGAAAAATGAAGCAATTTCTTAAGTATTTGCATGCCTCACATAGCCCTATAATCTCATAAACCATAAGAAATAGATATGAAAAATGATATGCGTGTGTGTCTAAATTTATTGCATGTATTTTTATTTTTTTATTGTAAATTAAACCCTAGACTTTTAAAATTCTTATAGCTGTATAAATTAATTATTTTTATAAATAAAAATGTATCTTACTATCTTTATGAAGTTTATTTTAGGCTCAATATATATATAAAAATAGATAACTAAACATTATCACACACGTATGTAAATGAGTAAATAGATATTTTATGATTAAAAAGCTTCTTTTGTGAAAAAAAATGTCATTAAGAAAGGTGTGAGTTTTAAGAAAATTTCTAAGTGTTAGCGAATGATTTTTCAAACTTAATAGCTTTGCTTAAACCAGTAGATCCAATAATCAAAATTTGCTTAAGCCAATAGATTATACATAAGCCAACAGCACTTGCGGTTTCCTATCTTAAATTATTTTTTGAACAAGATAATCATAGAGTGGAAATATTATGTAGGAATTTAAAGCAATGGTGCTAGTTCAATGCATGGAAGATTCTAATATATACAAATACTATGAAACAAAATTTTTCATAGGGTATCTGGTGTTATTGAATGATTCACTCGGAAACATTGGCTTCTTACGAAATGAGCCCAGTTCCGAATATTGGGCCAACAATGGTTGTAATCATAATAAATTATGTAAGAATAACGCTACTAAAATCAAGAAACTTTTCTACACTTTCTAAGCATATGAGTATAATACATTCAAAGTTAATATTTTTCTGTAAGATAATAGGAATATATCTCGTGGGAAATTTTTACAACTAGTTTAAGAAGCAAGAGATGAAACCGTCCATTTTCCTAGAACTGGGAAATGACCGGAAGCTGAGAAGATTCAAGAGGTGATTTGTTGAGAGGTTATTTGTGATGAAATTGATCTGCTTGATCAAGATACACAAGTAATTAATTGCTTGAAATCTTCAATTTTAAAGGTGAAGTACATATTTGTTGTATATAAGTGATAAAAATGATTTTCATAGAACATTGAAATTATAGAGCAAAAAGTAATAATAATAAGTGAAATGTTTGCGCAAATGAGAGGGAATAAGTTAAATCTTACAAAATTTAAGAATAACTTGATAAATGAGTTTTTATAATAATTGGAAATGATTAATATAAGATGGCAAAGAATTTCAAATTGTGTTTTCTTGCTGACAAAACTTAGTAACAATTTAAGTGTATGTTAGACACCCAATTTAAAATATTTCTGAAGGTCTCTGAACTGCTTAGTTAGAAATCTATATAGACTTTACGCGAGGGTCAAAATCAAATGAAGATGTATTATTAAATCACTTCGAGTTAAATACGGGTTTGAATAAAGACTCTTCTCTTAAAACAAGCACATTTCGTATACTAATACTATTTTCAACAACATACTTTTGCGATACCATATTTTTGCGGCTGCTACTTTGAATACAAATTATATGTTTCAACTTAATATAAATAAAGAACTATGATTGTCTGTTTCTAGTATTTTGTTTGAGATTCTATTTTAAATTAACTATCCATCTAATAATTTTGCTCTGCAAGACAAGATCAAATAAAGAATGTCTCACATACAAGACCTAAGACTTTGTTACTTTTAAGAAACAACGTATTTTTATGTTGTATTTTATTAATTATAGTTTAGTATATTGATACATTTAATTCTTTCCTTAAATGCTCAATTTCATAAATATTTATTGAGCAGAAAAATTTGGTATCCCATGCGCTTTTAAGCGTTTAGTATTTTTAGCATAAAAATTCAGAAACAGCTTATTTTTACAATTTCTGAAGACTATTCAAAATATGAAATCGCTTTTGTAAGTTAATTCCTAATAATATTCAGCGTTTAAGCTCCCTATTGAAAATATTTTTCTTCAATACGACTCAGATTTCATTCAATATAACTTTTGTTTTTTGCAGTCGAAACATTTGTTTTTTCCATTTTTACTATGGTTCATTAAACTTTCTAATTGAATGATTTTATGGTTCACCCTAAGACAATTATTTTTGCAGAGCTGCATAACTGCGGAAATAAATCCATTGTTTGCCTGCTCTAAAGATTATTCATAAGGAAATCATACAAACAATGTCATATAAGAAATTTTGCACCACCAAAATTCAGTTTTAAAACAAAAATTACATAAATCACATTGACCGTGCCGTCAACTGCTGCTTCCATCATTCATTTGAAATATAACCATGGTGGAGCGTAAAGATCTAGTAAAAAAAGTAAAAGAAAGCTTCAAGTATGATTTTCTAGAGCAATGCAACAATATTATTCGATCAGGAATGCAGGATCTAGAAATTTCCTTTAATGTTTATATAAAGAACGAATTCTAGCAAAGAAACAAAACAAGCACTTTTTAGACATTTTTCTCGAACAACTATTATTAATTTTTTTGTATAATTCTTTCTATTATTAACACGGTATGAAAGAGATGATGAAGTTTCGTACTAGAATATAGAAACGTGTTTCCTTTATGAAAAAAGTAACCTATTGTCAAAATCTGAACAATATTCAAAAATTAACATATTTTGTACAGTTCTTGAATGTTGAAGAATAAAGTGATATTTATTAATAAAATTATCTCAATTATTAAATCTTTATTATTACATTATCTCAATCGATTTTGTAAATTCAATTTCTTTTAAAGTTCTTTAACAATAGAAAGACAGGAATTTTTCTTATACTAATAAGACAGATTGCTATCAAAATAACGGATACAAATAAAATCAAAAGTAAAATGTATAAAACACATTTTTAATAACAATTATTAAAAAATATAAATTATTAAAATAAGAAATAGTAATTTTCATAATTTATTGAATTTGCGTTTGAGTATTTATATATGTATTAAAGTCAATAAAACATATTATTTTTAACAAGTAATTACTAACAAATCAATTAAAATCTTACTGAATTAAAAAAAAATTAAAAAAATCAAACATGGCAACAAGTAAAAGTCACTTTGAAAAGTAGAATATTATATTTGGTAATGTTCAACTAATAATATAAAATATACAATGACCGTTTTGTTTACTTCCAGTAAATAGCTAAATAAATGAGATATCATAATTACCTATAACGCGTTCAACACTCAAATCATTATTCTTACTGTTACACTACATTTAGTTCACACTTATAGATTACTTTTGCAGTATGTTTGTGCAGTCCTATTTTTATTACACATCCCAATTTGGCATTGGGTACGATTTTTTGAGTTCGATATTTGACCATAAATTTGAGTAATAGTGCGAGGAACGACTTTCAACATTTCATGATTTAGCAGAAGTTCTTCAGAAAGTTGAAGCAAAATTAATAAGTTTTGTACTTCCGGTAGTTTCTTTGTACACAATCTGTGTTTAATGAATCCAAATCCAAAATAGTGTAAAAATCGTATATTAACCATCCTAGATTCTCTACTTTTACTGAATAATTACGTGCCATTTGTTCAAAAATGGCCTCTCCATACTTTGTAGAATTATAAAATGCCACAAATTCCGGCACTTTATTTTCATTATCTATTATGCTAACCGTTTGGTGTAGCATTTTCAGAACCAAAACATTCTAGTTCTCCTTACACTAATACACTGTCAATGTGAAATCATTGTGTTGTAGAAGAAGTAAATGATTTGAATATTTTACGGTGTCTGGAATTCTCCGTCTTGATTGTGCCGACAATGTTAGTATATTTTGTCGTCAATTTCACAGCAAGAGTAAGGAAAATAAAAAAAAAAAAAAATTCGGTAGTGACATTCTTGCCTTTGCCCAAGAATAGTTTCATCAGACGTAAAACGACAAACTTTGAAAATGGTAAGTAGTCCGGTCTGGTATCAACTTTTCCTAAATATGTAATGACGTTTAGCATGTATTTTGACAATACATCTGCTGCAACCTAAAATTTAATACACCAATTATCAAGCAGATTTGGAATATATTGTAGGAATTGCCATCTAGTTTTAGATGGAAGTAATTGCCCATCAACTGTTATATATTTTTTCTGTTGGTAGCAAGAAATCGAGTTTTCAACAAATTGATCCCAAACAGAGGATATTAGAACAAATTTATCTTTTTGTAATTTTTGAGATTTTGTAAATTTTTTTTTATCATATCTCCTAAACCTCGATATTTCCTTGAACATATCCCGTGGTATAGCGTCACAGACGTATGCTCCTCAGACGTATGAAAGAGCTTAAAGGACATCTAACTCATCCATGGATATCGACCAATATTCATTTTGGTGTTACCTTCAAGCTTCAGTTTCAGTACATTCCAGTATTATTTTGCTCATAGAGTTGTTTATCAATTATTGAAAAGCGCTAGATATTCTTCCGCTTTCTACGTGTCTCTTTGCATACGAAGACACTCCACTGGGTCCATATAGTATATTTCTGCTTTAAAAGTATTCAGGTTTACTACTGATTGGTATCCTTGAACACATCGTTGTGTCTTCTCGTGCACAACTTCAATAATTGATGTAAGCACCGTTTCAGAAGCATTCAGTAATGTAATATTGTTTTCAGACTTCATTCTTTCCGTTTATTTTTACAGGTAGATTTGATTATTTTTAGAGGAAATAAAGGTTTTTTTTAGTTCAAATAATAACTTCTTATGTAACCAAATACTTATTTTTTTATTACATAATCGATTTTATTATGATCTTGTGATTTTCATTGTCGATTTTAACTATTTTTCCATATTGCCGAAAAAGACTGAAAGCCTTCAAAATGACGGTTTTTAGTCTTTTTAGTTATACAACAATTTCCCCCCTTTTTACTGCAGAATAAAATGTGTACATGTGTTTGAATGTTTCAAGTAAAATTAATGAAAATCATAAACTTTCAGAAACTGGGAACAAAATTATAAATGTAGCACATAATTCAAACTGCGAAATCATCAAAATGATTGCAGCTATCTTTATAAGATTAAAATCAGCTTTTATTATTTTTTTCCAAAAGTAATTAACTTTTATGGCTTACATGATAATATCGAATTACTAACATATAAGGCTGCATTTTTTCTCAGTTACTTGACCCTAAACCAGAGATTATCAACCACTGTTAATGGATAGTTCTGGTTCCAAGAAAAGCATAAATATTTCAATGCCCTTTTTAATACAAACCTCCCATCTACCAACCCCAAATATAAACCCAAATACATACGCAATGTGTAAACTCCAGAAGGAAGCATATTTAAAATAAATCCTAATTAGAAATAACTAAGCATTTTACATCTTCCCGTTTCAACTTTTCTTTCAATGAATCACCACTATGTTGATACAACATTTGAAGGAATTGAGACACTACAAGTCATAATTATGAATTTAAAGTGTGGAAGACCAGAAAAATTAATGAATGCGATTTTCGAGCCGTCTATCTGTTTTTTCAGAGCTACTTTATATTCTACATTGAAAAAAAATAATATTTTGTCTCTTATTTGTACTAAGCAGTTTTTTGTTGTTGTTGTTGTTGATAAAACTTGAAAACAATCAGAATGGATGAACGAAAAAATCAAACAGCAAGTTTTTTAAAGTACTTTTTTAATTTAATTACAAAGCTATTGCTGACCCAAAATATACCATGTACTAATGCAGCAAGAGTAGGAGAAATAAATAAAGAGAAATAAAGCCATTTACAGAGAATTTTCATTATTATTTTCCTAAAACTTAACATTCACGTAAATATAACTTCTAGGTTATTAACCTTTTTTGAAGGAATTAAATTCATGAGAGCTTGATTTCTGTGTGAAGAAAAACCTGATCAAATTATCTTCTGAAGTTCCTCTTGGTTGTCCAAATATAAAATGCAATGGTTGTCTAAATTCTTATTATTACGCGATAAAGAATAGCTATCTCTCTGTTATAAAGCCATCATTTTTAGTCACTTTCTTGATTTAATACATATGTGAAAATGCCTTTTAAATATGTCAGTAGGAAAATGCATGCAAAGAAATAGATTGGAGGTTAATGTAGCACTTGTCTCGCACAAACAGACCTGCGGGCACGTGTAGGGAAATATATTAAAATATATGCAGCAATAACTGTCAAAAGTTTTATTGTATAATGTAGATTTAATAAATGAAATGCCTGTTATATATTATTTTATTTTTTATTTGAAATACACCAGTTCGGATATATTAATCCTAATTTCGGTGGCCCTCAGGGGTAAGAGGCTGGAAAATATTGCGCTAAAATATACCATTCACTAATTTAAATTTTTTTTTAAAAATTCGTAAACATAATCCGTAATAAAAATCGTAAAATACGTTCTATTTGAAAAATTGCTAAGAGTTCAGGTTTTATATATACGGGAGAAGTTAATAATAATGTACAAGTTTACAGCTTTTTACTGAGTTATGGATACATTAAATTAAACACTTTACACATAAATATTTCTCTCTTTCACAATAAATACTTTTTGAAGAAGTACATAATATATATTTTCAAAATAAAACAAGTTTTTGAAATTAAATTAACTTACGCAAAAAAATACAAAATGATTAAAACAATTTC
>BMAW01074389.1:215990-231684 GCA_019974015.1 Nephila pilipes | reverse complement strand
GGAGCATTTCGAAATTTTATGTAGAAACAAGATAATTCAGATTAAACAATTTATTTCAATTTTATCACAGTTTTTTATAGAAATATATAGCCTTATTTAGCACTATATATATATATATATATATATATATATATATTTTCTGATATAGATTTTCAACCTATATCTGTAAAGAATAATGGTCATACAAACCAAATTGCATCAATGTTATCCAAACGTTTTCTATGGAAAATCACCAACATCTAATACGATTAAGACTTAGTAATATACCTAAATGGAAGGGAATTTCAGTTAATTATCCAGATATTTGCTTCCCTGTTAATATGAGATAACCATGTTTATACACATACATCGATAAAATAGAGCTGTTAATTTTATAGAAACATTTTCTGAGGATACCCCCCCTACGTTACCAAATCCTGCTGTATTTGGATGTAATATCTAAACATATTAAATATCATTTAAAATTTACTCATATTAATTATGTAGTAAATGGATAAAAGGAGTACTTATTGTTTCAGATAATATTGAACGTTATAATCTCATCTGTCAAATAAACTTCAACGAAATGACAAAGACAAATTTTTTTAAGAAATTTTGATATTTTTGGTCAAACACTAAAAAAATTAAAGAATATTTTGTTTAAAAATTTCTAATTATATATCATTTGTAATTCTTTAAAGAAAATTCACTCCATTTTTATGGTTCCAGCTTCTAAAAAATTAATTTCTATTTAATGTATGCTTATGTATAATAGCCAAGTTAAAAATGAGATAGAAAGAATTTGAAATCTTCATATGTAGAATGGTTGTACTAATTATTAAAAAAAATATTGTTTTATCCTAATTCGTTGGCGTATGACCTTACGATATTTATATTAAACTGATATAATGGTGAGAAAAATTAATTAAATAATGATATATAAGTATCATAATAAATTTATAGAACATGATGCGTACCATAATAAAATAATTTTCATGGCCCTAATAATTTCAGAATGTTTTAACTTCATTTAGTTGTAATATATTAATAAATGCTCATAATTTAAATATGTTATATTTTATCAATTTTGGGTGATCTTTAAAAGAAAATAAAGAGAAACTTTACAAATTGATAGAAGAAAACCTAAAATTAGTAATATGCTTTTTATGATTACATTTTCACTTACATAAACAAAGAATAAAGCATATTAGAAAACCATCTATTTCTTACTCGATTGAAGACATCAATTAAATAGTGTGCCTGTAGCTATGATTTCAAAATACACTAAATGCTTAAGAATATTTAAATTATTTATTATAATTTAATATTATTTATTATTTATATTATTTAATATTTATATATATAATATTTAATATTATTTATTTGTGCGATGGGTTTTCCTTGAAAACTTAAAGTATTTATAAAAAATACTTTACGTCAAAAACAACAAAAGAAAATTGAAATTTTTAAAATAATCGTAAATTATTTGAAATACTTTCAAACATATTTTAATAAGCATTTAAAGTTATAGTTAATAAACAATTTATATCAATAAAATCGAAACTTAAGAAGTCTAGTATATTTTTATTCCTTAATTCAATCAAGAGTTTTTATCATTTAAACAATATACATATTAAATCATCTACTGAAAAGTACTGTCGTTTGTTAAGTGAAACAAAATTAAACAGTTTTTCTTTACATTTAAATATATTTATAGTACAATTGAAATTCCATTGGTATTCATGTTATCTTGCCAGCGTTATGGATATATGTTTATATATACTATTTTTTGAAACATAATTATTTCCCAAAGAAGAACTCAAGCTATATTTAATTGACACCTGATACAGGTTTCAATTTTTTTCCTTCTAAAAACTTTTCAAGGGAGAGAAACAGATAATAATTGAAAGGTGATAAGTCTGGATATATGTTAAGAGAAAAAGAGCTTCCCAACCTCGCTTTACGATGTTTTGATGAGTTGTCAAAGCAGCATGTGGTCTGCTATTATCATGGTGTTGTGTGATGTACATCCTATTGACCGCTATTGGTCTTTTGCCTTTGGGTGCTTTAACATTCATTTATCATTAATTTGATAACATTATCTCTTTGAATTGGGCTCTTCGTAAATTTTCAACTCCTCATTATTTATTTGTTCGTTTACATTCCATAGTATTAACAATATTCCCTTATCACATGTTAGAAGTGATGGAGGCAGGCTTCTCTGGCTAATAGTATGCTCTCTTTCTTACGATGTTTTCCTAGATAATCAATTTTTAATCATCAGTTACATTCCAGTCCATTAAAAGGTTCATGTATGTTCCAAGATATCTGAGATATGCATCGGCGGCTTGATTAAGCAAATTGTTACCTCTTATATCATGTAATAGCCATCTGAAATTTTTATATGCCAATACTTATTTCCAAATGTGATCCGAAAAGAATTTTTGAGTTTTTGCGCAAATTCAGATGTTGTTAAAAGTAATTTTGGACCTATCATGATCTTGTCAATATCTTAATCGAGTAAAGATAGCAACTCAATTGATTCTAGAACGTTCAGTACGAAACTGAATCTCCACCAGAATCTTTCACTAAATTTCGACAAGCTTTTGCAATATTTTTTCCTTGAAAGTACTAGGTTCTCTTATATAGGTAAATTCGTATTAATACTGTATCATCAATGAATTTCATCTGTAGACATATTTATGCGATGACGTGATGTTTAATAATGGTTTGAAACTCATTTACTTCAGCTAATTTAAAAGTTTATGTATATGTATAAATGCACTGATAAAGAGAAATAGCCAAATATATCTCCAATGAACAAGTGCAAACGTTCTGAAAATTGAAATGAGGTAATCTGACAGAACTTTACTCCACATCTAATATTGTATAATTTTCCAATTAATTTCTTTTTTCATGCTGACTTTGTTAATAATTATATATAATTAAAAGGCATTTTTATTTGATTGCTTAAACATAAGTATAAAACAATTGCTCATTATCTAGAGATTCAAGCTAATTTGATCTCCTTCGCACATTTCTGTGAAATGACTTCTGTGAAGAATGTCTTTCGTTTGATTCATGTATATCTAGGGGTTTCAAGTTATTTTTCTGTTTCTCCATTGCACTTATTTGATGAAAAGTAATGCCATAAGAATGCAGTAATGTTTCTTGTTATTTTTCTCCAAATTTGTTCAAAATGATTCTTATTTGACTTTGTTATTTTTTAAAACGTAATCAAGAAAATACGAGCGACTATTTGATAAATAAATTTCTTATGATACTCTAAATGAATAATTGATTAAAAATGACAAAAGACAACGAATTTTTGTATTAGAAATTTGCTTTCTATTCATAAAATTTCTTCTCTAAAGTTAGTTTATCTACTACCTTAAATAAGGTTAAAAGATTTTACGGAACTTAACTGATATTATTTGCATATTGATTTTAATTTAAATTAAAGGAATGTTAAGTTAATGGAACAAAAATATAGTTCTAAAGACTTTATCATTAAAATATTTTCGTTGTATCATGACAGAATACATTGCTAATTATATATACAAAGCAAATCAATAAAATGTAATTATATAATGTAACATGTCTAAAATAAAATAGTATTAGAAATAATGTTTATGTATACAGGTAATGACAATGACATAATTCAGTTCTTAGCATTTACACCATGATAAAAAAAAAGTGTTCTTATATATTTTTATGAATAAAATATTTTTTTTTTTAAAAATTCAAATATATGGTATTTCAAGAAAATATTAAAAAGAATGAAAAGTCTTTCTTCAAGTATGGCTTAAATTTTGATATGAATACAGCGCGTAACTTATGATTATTATTAGATTTTTGTTACTAAAATTCACATAGATCATGAAAAGCTACTTTATATTATATTGATATCTAAAATAAATTTTTTTTGCGGATAATGTCAGTAAAATAGTATTAATATTATTTTAAATGTAAGATCATTTCTAATTAACTTTTAAATTATTCCAAACGAACTTCTATGTCTAATCATAATGTTTAATATTTCACACAAGAAATTATGTTATTCAAATAAAATATTATTATTGAAATTTTGCAGAAGAAAATGTATTTCAAAAAAACATCTCACATATTTTATTTGAATAACTTTGAATCTAATTTTTAATCTACACGCACACACACACACACACACACACATATATATATATATATATATAAACAAAGTAATATCCTAAAAATCTAAATCTTACCAGAAAAAACAAGTTGGAAAATAAAAACTTAAGAATGTAATGACACCAAGAAATATATAGCTGATTAGGCAAAAATTAATTGCATAGATATGATTACTATTACGTCCTAATATTGTATATAATTTAGTAACTAGTAAAAAACTATATTTTGACAAGAACAACATAAAGTTTTGAATTTATAAAAAGTATTCAGAATTATTTATTAGTATAAAAGTATTATTAGTATATTAGTATAAAAGTATTATTAGTATATTAGTATAAAAGTATTATTAGTATAAAAGTATTATTAATTATTAGTATAAAAGTATTTTAAAAAACAATATTAAAAAATTGGCGAAATACTTATTGAATTAGAAAAACTAAATCGAAGATAAAAGGAAAGTTTTCATTAAATTTTATAGATTATTAAATGAATGAAACAAATGCGGGTTGTTCAGTCATAAATAATGCTCTCTCATGATGTGGACTGCAAATGAGTGGATAAGTTCGTTTTATAGCATTGAAACCACTTCATTTATTTATCACTTCAAAAGTAAAAAGTTGAAGACCAATATCGAAAGACGAATTTAGTATGTCTTAATCATTGTGCAAGAGAAAAATCAATAAATACAACACAGAATAATATATCAAAATAAAGATAATTATCAACATATGTAACTTACTAAATTTAACAGCGTAAAAAGATTTACCAAAGTATTAAGCAATGAATTATAATTATTATGAATTTTTAAATTAATTACTAAAACCAACGTTAAACATATACAAACGTTCATCAATGACTGACAATTTTTAAATATCGCTTCATATGAATCAAACAGTTAGGTCATTTATATTAATGATGCAAATTACAATAAAATGACTTAAATTCTAAATTAAGTTTTAATACATATTTCTCTTATTTTAAAGATAGGATATACCTTAATTAATATCTATACAATATAAATGAACTTTTAAAAGCATACTAGAATCATTATTTATGTTTTTAAAATATCATTAAATTGTTAATAATGGAAAAGAAATTTGAACTTTATTAAAACAAAATCAATTATTCTAAAGAAAATTTTTAATTCGCTTAAATTATTTATTTATAATAATAATTTTCATTCTTATGTGAGATCTTAAAACATTTATAGGACAATTATCCTAAACACATTTGAATATTTCAAGTTTGATATACATATTATTAAATTTTGGTCATTTCCCATAAATTACGTATACTCATTATAGTCAATAGTTGACGATAAAAGCTATAATGTGATGCTATCTAGCTTTGGAATGTTTTTTTTTAGGTTGGTACTTATTTTTTATCAGTAAAACATTTTTTAAAATTCATAGTAATTTTGTGTAACTTGTATAACATTTATAAAGAAAATTAGCAGACTAAAAGTCTCATTAGAGAGTCAGAATTTTATGAGTGCATATATTTTGAATATGCAAGAAACTTAGTGAAAAAATAATTAACTTATATTTCTTGGAAGTTTTACACTATTAATATAGGTTATGTAACAGATTATTTTAAATGAATTATTATAATTCTTTAATTTTAGTATTTTATTTGTATGCAATCTTGTATATGTTGTTGTTAAATTGATTTTTGTTTATTGCGATAAAATAAATTGCTGAGAGAGTTGATTTGAATTTATAAAACTTGATTAAACATTCATAAAACTTCTTTAAGGATTTTCATATATTTTTAATATGAAATAAAACAGATAATAAAATCTTATAAAAATAAGACAAGGCATGTATAACTGGTGGCCCTTATAACTGTTGTCTTAGATATTCCAACAGGCATTAAGTACCGGTGTAGGCTTACATTAAAATGTTACATCAGGTGGTATATATTCGTATTCATACGGTATTAAGATGGAATAAGTCAGCTTAGTAACTAGAAAATATTTTGTTTTTCTGCCACTTTGCTTTATTTCATAATGATTGGTAATTTAATAGATTGTTTTGAATTTTTGTGTTTTAGAGTTTAGGGTTTTTATTAAATATTTAAGTAAATTGTTTTTGACGTGTGCAAATTTCAATATTGTTATTAGTGGTTTCCTAGCAAATTTATTTCTGTAATTGTTTGTATTTAATTTTAGATATTCTTAGAATGTTATAATGTTTGTGAAATGTACTATTTGTGGTTTTTATAAATATATGCGTGAGTGTGTGCATAAAATTCATTCCAAAAGAAGAAAGAAATACAAGAAATTTTAACATTTACTTCGATGCTGCAGTTCGTGTTTCTTTCATGGACGTCTGTGTAAAGAGTGTTTTCCTTTATCCAGTATCGCCGAATTAAAGTTAAAAAAATTAAATTTTGAAGCAATGATAACTTTTGCTACTCTTTATTTTGCACCGCTTTACTACCATGTGGTTTATTATATGTTCTACAACTGGATGGAGATATTAATTTGTAAAACCGACATGTTATATTATTATCAAGTTATACTATCAAATTAAAGTGAGATATTATGTCTGAAATTCGAACTTTTTCAATGATCATACGAGAAGTTAACTACTTAAGTCGACAAAAACTTGAACAAATTGCAATGAAATGTAACAAATATTAGTCTTAAAAACATTTATAAGCATAAAAAACTAT
Source organism: Nephila pilipes (assembly GCA_019974015.1). Classification (NCBI taxonomy): domain Eukaryota; kingdom Metazoa; phylum Arthropoda; class Arachnida; order Araneae; family Nephilidae; genus Nephila; species Nephila pilipes. Next base: position 224,862 of record BMAW01074389.1, on the reverse strand, counting down.
ATGCAATTACATATCAAAACGTTCCTTCTCTACTCCATGAAAAATTCACCGACAAAGTAACAATTGATGGATTCAAAGAAATGAAACCACACTAGTAGATTGATTATATAAAGAAACCAAAAATTCAAATCACTTAAAATTGCTTAACATAACAATTCTAGAAAATGTATTGAATAAACGATTTTTCATAAATTTAATAAGTCAGAAATTAACTTATAAATAACTTCTTTAAAAAGGAAAAGTAGATCGAAAACAACATTAAAAATGTGTCTCGATCATGTGTGTATGTGTGTGGAGGGCTGTATCAGGATGTTATAAAGGTAATGGAACCACAATATTTTAAACATTGCAATTAATTCCATAAATAGTGAAATAGCATTCAAAATATTTTTGACATCTATATTTCCGATTATAAAATTATTTAGAATTTCATGCAGTTACAAATGAACGATATAAGATTTTATTTTTCTTCTTTTTTAAAGAGAAACCAAAAATAATTCAGTTTTATTTAATTGAAGAAATAATATATGCCGCAACCGAAACAAGTTCCATACAAGTAAAATTCACCGAATCTCATCAATGCTACTAAATCAATAATTGATCCGGGTACATTTTTTCTCACACTAATTAAATGAAAATGAACCCTTATCTACTGTTTTATTTCGAATTCATAAATATTATTATCAAACAATGGCTATATTTTACACAGGGTTTTATTGAAAAAAATTTGAAAAGAAAGAGTGTTCTGTTTGTTCGAGAAATGGGTTAAATAATTAATGTTAAACTGTATAAGAATGATGTTTATTTTAAAGATAAATTTCTCCTATGTTTAGTAATTGCATAGGAATGTTTTTAAATTACATATTATTTACTTAGGATAAAAAAATTAATGTATTAAAAGTTTTATATTTTTTTAACTGAAATAGTTTTAAAGTTTTGTTGTGTTCATTATATCAAAAATAATTTATTATAAAAACTATGCAAATGCCATATTCCATTTGTGTTAACATATTTCATTTCCTTGAGAAAGAAAGAAATAAATTTCCAGTGAAATATTGCTTTCTTTCAGCAATCGAATGATTTACTTTAAATATTGGAATGAAAATTAAAAAATAATAAATTGTCTGATATACATGGTAAGGGCGTATTGAAAAAATTAAAAGGCTAGTTTTTAAACAAGGAAAAACAAATTTTAATTGAATTGTAGTATGAAATACATTTGTTTCAAGTTATATCTGAGTGATTAAAATTGAAATATTTTCCTAGATTAGTAAAGAAAATTCCCAACATATTTAGGAACAATTCATTCAAATTTATATTATGAATTGCAATGTAATATCATTGTTAATGTCCAAATTACATTACATTATATTCTAAATGTATAAGTTAACGTATAAATCAACGTTTATTATAATCTAAAATTTCCAATGTGAGAATGAAATTTCTAATACATCATCCAAAAGTGTAAATTTAATGTACCAAATTACCACAGTCTTTTTAGAATCTCGAAAAAATAATTAGAAAGCATAAGAAAAATTTTAAACGTAAATCTTACATTTGATAAGTTATAACTTTTAAAATATTATCTTTTGCCAAACAACTGACAAATAAAAGGAAAGAAAAGGATTAAATTGTAATAGTATTTATTCAAATTAAAAAAAAATCATCGAATTAACTCACAATTAACATGTAATTTAAGAATCTAATGTGCAATAAAAGATTTCTGGACATTTTAATAACAGCATATGTAAAGGTCATACATTCCTAAAGCCATAGAACATGCCTTTTTTATATTGCGAAGTGTGTGTTATAATTATTATTGTTATCATTTAAATTATATTAATACTCATAAGATTATGATGGGTATTTTTAACATTTAATTTCATTCGTTTGTTATTGTAATAGTCTTTACTGCAAAGATGTTATTTGGTTTAGTAGTAAATGTGCTAGGATATATGTTCAGTAATCGCTAAAGTTATAATAATTTAAATAAAAAAAACATTCTTTTATGCAAATGTATTTTATGCGACTTAATTTATCTAACTACACGCTCTTTAATTTGTGAAGTCATTACAAAAACTAATTCCTCATTTAAGTAAAATATTTGTTTAAAAACTGATACAATAACTGGTTAGACTCCTATTTATCATTCTCATGGTATAGTTTAGAATATAAGTGTTCGTTACCTTAAGAAGTGAAATACGCAATTTCTTAATTTGAGCAATGTACTATGTAGTATTTCATAAAAATTTATCTTACGTTTCTAATTAAAATACTAAAAATATCATTTGATAATTATAAAATACTGTGAAAATTTACTGCGAAATTAGTTCAAATAAATACATTTGAGTTTCAATGAAATAATTTTAAGGGAAGTTATTATGATCAAAACCAACTCGCGCTCATAAGTAAAGAAATATTTTGTAATTTATCCATTTAATAAAGCGGTTTTGTGAAAGGGAACGGAATTATGATAATAAATGTTCATTAACTGGAATTCGTGCATTAACTAATGTATTTGCTTATCACAAGTCTCATCGTTTCCATTACTTAATTTTCAACTTCCCGGACTAACATAATTATCTGAATATTCCTTGCTAAATCATTTCAGTCATGAAAGGAAACGGCTTTGATTTCTACCAACGTTAATTGCAAGTAATTTCATTTAAATCTTGGAACGGAAAAGCTTTTGCAAAATATAATGCCTACGTACGATAAAACCATTTATTAATTAACGAAATGGAATTTAATTAATAATGCTTTAAAGAATATTTGAATAAAACGTGACGAATCATTAAAGGCATTTCAAATATATGATATAAATCAAGTGACATTGTGTTTGACAGTGGAGGATAGAATTGAATCATGAGAAAGTTAAGCCATTTAAAATTAAATTTTTTGAAGAATCTTGTTTAATTATACATTTCTAATTATTTTAAATAAGAAAACCTGAAAACCTATTTTACTCAAATCTTTAAGCATTGAAGAATCTGTGCTTTATATTTTCTGAAATAAAATACCTATGTAAATATAGAACAAAATTAAATCAAAATAAACGTTTGAACTTAAGCAGTTTAGCATTTTCAATTTCTTATCCACAGCTTCAGTTTCATTTTGAAATGTCGAGTTTCTAATTTATGATGTTATTTTTTACTATTTTATAAAATATAATAACTTTCTTAAGTGGTATATATAGTGGAAAAATTATCAAATAAGCCATATTTAACAGAAAAAGAAACATCTAAAATGTAAAATTGGATTTTATGCATAAAATGGCGGTAGAGTAAACTTGAGAAATGGGGGAAACACAACTTTTTAAAGTTTATTCTAGCTTCTGAATTATATATATATAATTTATGCATCGTTATATTTTGTTCCTCTGAAGTGAAGTAACACGACGAGGCAAGTTCTCCGAATAAATATTCGGCCATGTTGCCACTATAGTCGTCTATAAATTTCACAGTGTTGAAGGTGAAGGTCTAAAAACATATATTTTCGATTTCCAATTATGCCAGGAGATCTAGGTGGTCACATTATATACTAATACATACCAGAATGTTCTTCAATCAAAATGTTAATAATTTTTTCCCAGTGATATGGTGTGATATAATCCTAGAAAATGTTATCTATTGATTTGTTGAAGACGGGTGGAATCATGCAAATGCCACAAATTGCCGAAAGTTTCCAATTGGATGAAAAAACAATTTGTAAGAAATAGCTGGCGGATCTAATTCATGGCATATAAAAATACCGTCTCATGGAACCATTCATATGAAATCGTCTCACCAGACCAATAAATGTTTTTCCTATCATATAGGATCCAACAAATTTGTGCCCAAATTTAGCAGGGGCTATTCAGTACTTAGCTTTATTTTTGTAAAAAATAAAATTATTTTCTAAATAAAAATTATTCACTTCTAGATGTTTATAAATAATTAAATTATAGTAATATTCACAAATAATTGCAAAATTATGTGGAACTTTGTTAAAATAACAAATAAAAATTTCTTGGTAAATCTGTAATATATTCTTTAATATCATAAATTTTACTCCAATCTTTATTTTTAACATTTTTTTCATAAATATCTTAATTAATGTAGTACTCATTGAATGTTACGGCAAGTATACTCGTACAACATTTAATAGCTAGGAAACCAATAACAGTGTTAGACTCATTAAAAATACTTTTCTTAATGAAATGGTAAACAAATTAGATCATTATCATAAAAAACCTTCCCTTATTCATTATATATATCAAGACTTATATCCCACTATGCCGAAATCACCAAAAATAAAATAGAGATTTTTATTTATTTATTTATAAAATACTTATGAAATGGGGGAATTTTATTTTAATTCACTATTATCTTTAATGTTATTATAATTAAGAACAAAATTGATTTTTTTTTGTTACAACTGTAAGCAAATTTAACTGTAATACTACTAATTTAAAGAAATATTTTGTGTTTATTATATTTATCATTCAAATTAATTCAATTAAAATCATTCATAAATTTTAAATTTTTAAATTTAATATTATTACTGTGTGCGAATTCAAAAACTTATTCAGGAATATTATTCAATACTTTTAATATTTTATTGCTACCCTTGATATTATATTAAAATATAAATCATCTTTAATAATACGTAAACATTAGCTATCTATTTTTTATTATTACCTAGGAAGTTAGAATACTTATTTCTTTATTATGTTGACTAAAAAAAGCATTTAATATTTTTAATGTTCTAATAAATTTAAAATTCTTTTTTAATTCATAACAGTTTTTTTTTTATAATTTGTATTTTATTGCGGTTTTTTTACATCTGTTTTTCTTCATTTTATTTTATTTTATTTTTATTTTTACATTCCTTATAATGTTTTGTGAAATAATTTTTATTACTTTTTTGTTTCATAACATGTTAAATACTTGTATTAAAGTATAATACATTCACTCTTTTTGGATAAATTATATTATAAAAAAGTAATAAAATTAAATTTCACTCACTATCATTATTTTAATCATTCTATTAGTTATATATATATATATATATATATATATATAATGTAGAAGCCATTAGAAAGAAAAGGGATTAAAGGCTCGTTTTGTAATTCGTCAATGAACGTATTTTTGGATACAATGAAGATACAAATTTATCAAAGGTGACATTTATTTATTCAATTCTGATATGTACAATGGGAAACAAATTTTAGACAATGGGGATTATATATTACGTAAAATATGGCGAATTCAAGATTCGCACGTCCAAACACCATGGCCGCGCTCTCGTCTCTGCATTTCAAGGTGTAAACCTCTTGCAAGAAGCTACAAAACAGAGCACTGGTTTGGATGACTTCTAGTGTAGGAAGGCATTAGAAATACAGATTCATTAAGCTAATCCTACAACCAATCATGAGCGTCGTTGTCCTCAGCAACATTTGTTCAATCTTACAACATGATAAAATGAAAGTTTACATGTAAATCAAAGTTTATACAAAAAAATTCAAATATAAATATATATATATATATATATACATTAACAAGATTTTTTTTCAAAAGTATATATAAGAAGAATTTTTATTGAGAATATAAATTAATCTGACGTAATCTACCCAAGGAAGAAATATTTCATTAGATCAGCAGAAGTGGTGGTTGCATTTCAGCTTGTATGGTCATCTACTTTTTCAACCTAATATCTATCTATCTTTGGGCACTTTAGTAATTCGATATGGTTGGAAACATTTTTGTGTGAATTCAATTCCTACACCAAATTATATGCTTTGGACCGCTACAAAATCATATATTTGTTACTGAGAAGTCTTTTTTTACTTCTTATAATACATTCTCTAGTGCTTAGACACAATCTCGTAAGTATTTTGCTTTGCTTCATAAAGAATATTTTTTCTTTGATCTTGATATAGTCCCCGTCATTTTTGCAGAACTTGACTCCATCTCAGGAGAACTTTAAGGAAGTGTGTTCTAAGATGAATGTGCCTAGGGAGGCTTGAAATTTTAATTACTTGGTTGGCACTACATGCCACTTTAAGGACTAACAGCTGTCATCTATGACGAAGTCATGTCCTAAATAACCTTTTGTCAGGTTTGAAATTCTCATTTCTCCCCTGTGTTGATTTTCAAATATTCCGATAATAATGAACTTTTTCGATTTCTGGCATCTTGTTTTCAAAAAGGTGATGAGAGAGGTCTGGTTTTGGCTTCAATGCCCTCTGGACATTTTCAAATTCCTCAAGTTGCTAAGCTAACTAAAATTGGGAGTTGATACTTGACCATTCATCTAAGTGACATTTTTTGAATTCAGCAGGAGCTCTTTTTTCATTAGATCTTCTATTATCAGATCTCAAAACTGGCGAAATGTTTTGACGTTTAGTTCCTCTATTTATCCATCAAAGAATGCTGGAATTTCGTGGTAAAAGTCACGTCCCATTTTTTTCAGCACTCTTCTGCTGGTGATAAACAATTACCAAAATTTCTATTAAGTTAATATGAATCTTTTGAATATCGAGATCTTCTGATAATCATAATATACTGCCTTTTCTTCTGGATCTTGAACAATTAGTTGTATCATTCCAATCCATTGCTTAATGTATGAGTATTTACCGTCAATATCCTTTGACTTTACATAATCTGGGCCTCAATTCCTGTCTTCTCTATTTCTACCTCACCTTTTCGCCTCTTCTCTGGTAACTCTTCTTTTTCTTTCATCTCTTCAATTAAATAATCATACAACAATTTGGTGTCTTCCTCGTCTTACCCTGTGCTACTTGTAACTAAATTTTTTAATGTCATTTTAGTCTTTTCAGTTGTTGCTCCTTAACGTAACCCTGATGATATGTTAAGTAAGTCTTCTTTATTACCATTTAGCAAGTAAGACATTTGTCACGAAATATTGAAATGCTATATATTACAATTAAATATTCGGAAAAAGTCTATGTATGATTTTTTAACTTAAATAAATGAAATTATTCTGCTGGTTTTTGTTAAATCAGTCTTAATTGATTGTGCTAAAATAAAAATAATAGTTATGCAAAATTCGATATAATTTGCATTCTAAACCAATACATATATATAAATACAAATATGATAATTAATATTCAAATTATGCATAAAGATTGCAGCCCATATATCATTTAATATAAAGAAGTAAATTTTCAACTCTTGGAATAATTTTTTCGAATCTATGAAAACACAATTCTTACTTATAATATATTTTAAAAGAAGAATTGGAAATATATTCTAAATTCATAAAACACGCAAAAAGTATCACAAAACAAAATTATGAACTTAAAGATTAATTAGAAATACAGATGTATTTATTCACAAGATCATATATTCCTTGAATTGATAAGATGGAAATATACATTGCCAAAAAATATTTGCATATTCATAAGTAAAAAGGTTTTCAGGAACAAAACAACACTATTATTTCTTGAGAACGAAGATTACTGCTCAGTTAGCAATAAATCTATTTTAATGTTGAAAAATAGGAAAAACAGATCAACTTAAAAATGATGAATTATGAGCAAGATACTCTATTTCAGCGATTCTAGGTCAGATATTAGAGCTTTCCACTCATTTATTTTTCATTATTAAGAATGAAGAACATATATAGACAAGTGAAATATAGTACCTTTGACTTTCTTATATATTAGAAAATTAAAAAAAAACACACATTCACTGTTAACTAAAATGAAAAATATCAACTGAGGATTTGTGACACATAAAAAAAATATAAAATATATTAAAATATACATTTTTAAAAGAACTTATCATGATAAAGGAGTAACACTTACCCGATTAAAGAGACAAAATTAATTTGAATCTCTCTGATGCCCTCTTTCTGTCAAATACACACTTAAAAATAGTATATTTAGAAATATATAACGATTACAAAACTACGGAGTATACATAAAAGGTATTTCAGATCTCTAGATTTTCTTTTAGCAATGATGAACGCAGAATTTTTCTTGTACCAGGACGATATCAAAATGACGGAGTCATGGTGTTTGTTATCAAAAGCGAATTAATTTTTCTTGAAATCAAGCTTGTACAGGATCGGAGTGAATCTTCAAAGGGTTGTAGAGTTTTCATAGACCCTGATTGTACTAAATTCGGATGTATTTTCAAGACGTTGTAAATTTCTTCATATTCCAGGATGGTACATAGTCGGGATGGATCTTCAAGGCTACATATTATTTCAAAACAAGGATGCTACAGTTTCGAGGTAGATCTTTAAGATGATGACGGTTATAACTCTCAAGAATCATTAGGAATGGGAAACTTGAATTAATTCATAGAGTGAATCAGGATTATTCAGGTTCAGTGAGAAAGCAAGGTGCGCTGAATTTTTAAATATATATATATATATATATATATATATATATATATATATATATATTTAAATTTTGGATTGCGAGTGGAATCTAAAATTTTGCTCTATAGAAACCTTAATGCAGGAAAGGGGTTTCTAGATCATTTTATAATTTGACTGGGAGGGGGAGGTTACAATCGGAAAAAGAGGCAGAATTTTTAAAAAACACATTTTAATACACAATATGAAATGTAGAAATTACTGACAGAACAAATTTTAGACTATGGGGTATACATATTACAGAAACTCATTGGAGATATCGCATCGTACCTCCAAATACTATGACCACCCCATAGCCTCTAGAGCTTAAGGTGTAAGCCCATTTCATGAGGCTACAAAAAAAAGGTCTGATTCCCAGCGCCCTCTAGTTTAAGAAGGCGAAACAAATAATGATTTTTACAGCTATTCCTATATATATATATATATATATATATATATATATATATATGTGTGTGTGTGTGTGTTTGTATGTATATATATATAT
>BMAW01074389.1:173316-211811 GCA_019974015.1 Nephila pilipes | reverse complement strand
TTGCTTTCAGTATGTATTATATAATGTATAATATATATAATATGGTGTATATGTATATGCTAATGTATATATAATATGAATATATAATATATGTATATAATATGGTGTATATGTATATAATATGTATATGTATGAGGATATGTATATAATATATGTATGAATATATAATATATGTGTGAATATATATATAATATATGTATATGTATGAATGTATATAATATATGTATATGTATAATATATATAATATAATATATGTGTATATATGTAATAAATATATGTATATAATATGTATGTGTATATATAATATATAATATGTATGTATATATATTGCAAAATCATAAAAGTGTCATATATTAATCTAAGATATCATAAAATTTTTGCCAAAGTATGCTTAAAAGGCTAAATGTTGAAATCTGGCAAAAACAAAGCTATTATGTACCCGATCAGAGTGGAACACTTTTTATAAGTATTTAAACAAGCTGATCTTACCTAAAAACACAAGAAATATCTCTGGAAAATGCAAAATTTCTGAAATTCAAGAGTGGAGAAAAACTGAAACAATTTAGAATATGAAATTATTATTGCTTGTAAAAACTATTTAATTAAAAACATTTTATACTTAAATCGGTAGTCTTGCACTAAAGTAAATTTTAAATTAATGAATTATGAATTATTTCTGTTCACAGAGGGTGGCAGTTATATTGGGAATAGTGAGGGACGCGAACCACGTCCATTCATTTTGGGGAATGTGGTGTGACAGAGAATTTTCATGATTGTTTCTCTGAGAGTTAAATTAAGGAACACAGATCACATGATAATAGATGTAAGGATGATTAGATATTTTCCTGAGGTTTAAGTAGAGTTGGAAATATCTTATCATGTTCGGAAAATGATTTCTTGCATTTATGAAAGCCGCGCAGTTGCATAAAATATTAAACGGAACAGGATCACGAAATAGCGATGAATGTAATGCTATCACGATGGCTATTTAAAATAAAAAGATAAATGAGAAATTTAATAAATTGAAGGAAATCATGATATAAATGCTGGATTGTTTAATTTTCACAGTAAATAAATTCAATAAAACAAATCATAATCACTTTTCAACAGTTGACAGTTTGTTGGGTTTATGTTTTCGAAATATTTTATAGTTGAAAAATGTAGAAAATGTATGGAAGAGTGTCACAAAAACCATAAATAATCTTACCAGATATACACTCACACCAGGTAAGTTACCTTGTTAAGTACCGAGATAAAATGATTTATTAACATTAATGCTCAACATAAATTTTTAAGCTAATTATATGTGTACCTATCAAATGAACTGAAAAATAATAAAAATACCCTGCATTAAAGTTTTAATTTTATTTAACATAAATATTTACCGTTTTATATATAAAACGCTAGGCACAAGAACATATGGTTTACTAAAACATCGACCCTTAGATTGTCTAAAACTATAACTTTTAATGCCGTATTTTGATGAATAAAGGAATAAATAGAACTCTGTGAAAAATTCATAATAAAATAAACACAAAGTATAAATTATGCTTTAATCTTTTATAAGAATTAAAATTTAAAATGCTGAAATTGAAAATAATATGTAAGAGGCATAAAGATTTAGATAAATTAAGTCTTGTGATTAATTTTACACCTTTATATTTAAATTTACATATGAAAGGAGTTAGTAAATTAAAATATTTAAAAACTATTTTGTAATTTTACACAATTGTATACAATCAATTAGTGTAAAGATTTCAAGCATTTTATTACATTCATCAATTACTTATTTTCTTATGAGATTTTGCCACAGTAGGCGCATCTTATCTGTTTCTATTCAGAACGATTAAATGATATTTTCCGTCATACCGGATAATCAGAAGCTCTGTTATGTTTTGTGGTTTTCCTGCAACAGACTGTTATTTGTGCCTCTTACTGTACTTAGAAAATATGTATGACAGTTCTCTTCTAAACTAGAGTCAATTTGTTACAGTCGTTTGAAAGGATATAATCTGTAGAGTAACCACCATTTTGGATTGATGCTTTTATTTAAAACAAAAGTAGTGGCCTCCACACCATTAGACTATATGGAACCTTTATTATGAAATGATCCATAAGATCGGTGCCTCTAAAAATTTATTATATTGGGGCCACAATATGCAGTTGGTGAAATCTCTATAATTTTATAAATATTTGACCAGCGTTTCGTCAGCTACAGGGACTGAGCTATAATGGTTGGAATGCTAATGTAACGACACTATTGTCATTTCACCGAAACATTTTCTTAATTTTGCTGTTCTGAAAATCAAAACTGCTCTTTTTAACAGATTTAATATCATTGAGTTGACGATTTTCAGTTATTTACCCCGTATATTGAAAGTTGCTTCTAATATTTTTGATAATTTATCAATTAAAACAGGATAAAAATATTATGAAAATATAAGTCATATTGTTTATTTCTGGTAACTCGGAAATTAGTACTAGATCAGTGCACCTACCATACCTATTCCATATTCATCCATTTCCCGTACCTTTGTGCAGTTGAGAATTATTAAATATCAAGTTTAGTATTTAGGCACCAAAGTATGGAGTTATACTCTCATCAGTAGATAAATGCTGATTAAGTAAATATATTAAGAATCTTTCATTCAAGTCATTAAAATTAGTTGAAACTGAGCTATCATGGTTTTTATTATTATTAAATTATTGTTGTAAAATGCAGATATTGCATTATTTTCTCAAATCTACACCATGGTATGAAGCTGCAAATCGCATTTACTTTTTACATCACTCAGATTTTCAAGAACATTCGCCTTCTTGTTGTATCCACTAGCAAATAGGATAGCAGAAATTAATTTCCGATCTTCGGAACCAATAACAAAATCATATGCTTCCCTTTTGGAACAGCTTACAGAATCGATTGTTTCAAAATGTATTACAAATTATTTCGTCATTTGGAACAGGTCAAATAAGGATTTGGGGACCAATGATCATTTCCGAAAATTAGTTTCTCCATTCCAGCACAAATGTATTGTTTCTGGCAATTTTTCTACCAGTTCAATTTTCAGAGTCTTTGCTTTTTATATTCTTCCTATTTTGAGGAAAATCGTATTCATCTTCACTGTCTGATTCACCAATAGTTTTATTTATCTTGATGTTTTACGCCTAGGGTAACAACCACATTTGCTCATAGTTGGTCTGCAGTTATTCATATCTATGCAATCTTCCTTGACTATCTTCATCTCTTTAACTTCATTAGATGGTGGATTCAAATAAATATCTGCTCCATGGGTCTTATCATCATCAACTCACCATCATTAAGGCTAATGCCTCCTCAACCGTTAATCTTAAGCTAATTATAAAATATAAACTAAAAACTTTAAATTTATCTATTGAATATTTCAGTATATATCTTCTTTTAATTGAAAGTCAAAGTTAGTGCCAAAATTTATAAAATTTTAGACTTACGTTATAATATACATGTTTAAAGAAAATCAGTCTATTACTCAGCACCACTATGTTTCTAATATTTATTTCACTAAATAAAGAAAAATCGAATTTAAAATATGCATATAAAGTTTTGTATTTAAGTAGCTATTGTTAATACGTTCATTTTGTAATCAAATAATATTTTTCTTCAATAAAATTATTCATGATAACAGAACATCTGCTTTAAGATTATTTATATATTTAAAGAATATTTAATAATTCATATTTATGAATATAATTTCTAACATATTTGTTCTGAAATAAGTAACAGTAATCTTGATCATGGCTTGAAATGATCACGCATAGAGAAAAAGTCGCATTCACAGCATAACAGGTCAGAAAAACCTGTACCCATTCGTGCTTAGCGTCCACATATAGAACTTCCATAATAGAAAATATAACACTGTTGAAGACAAATTTAATGATTTTGAAGATACATATTTTAAGTGAATTGACTATGATTATAGCATAAAATAATTTCATCATAGAAAACACTTAAGTAATCTTACGTTTTGCCTGACGCCATTTTGAAAAGCTAAAACATTAACACTGAATTTAAGTTTCGTAACAGAAATAGAATATTCATGATGTGCTACCATCTGCTGGATAGAAACAAAATACAAATTTTATCTGATATTTTGCTGGGATTCAGGAAAATAATATTCAGTGATTTAGGCCAATTACATGGCGTCCTTTTAAAGGACACTAGGCATAAATAGGTTAGTTTCTTGTGTGACTTTCAGAAATATTTATCCATATTTGGTCAAAGATTTATTTCAAAATGCTTGCTCTGCAGATAAACAAAAATTCTTTCATATCAATCTATTTTAATAGTAACTTTAAAAATATTTGAAATTTAAAACATCTAATTGGTGGAAGAAGAACTAAGTTATTCACAGCATTAGAAAAAGGATTTCTCTTATGTCTGACTAATGAACAAAGTTTTCTTCAATAAGTTGAAAAACGGCTCAAAGACAGTACAAGTGATGTTACGAGCCATCTGAATTCTTGAATAACTTGTGATCATTGAAAGACTTTCGCACCAAGTGATTATATTCATGTTCATAAAGGCCAATACCCAAAATATAAGACAGAGTCAAATACATTATTTATTGGTAAACTTCAGTTCTGAATATTAGATATATTTAAACTGAGTTATCAGTTGGCTTATAGTATCCATTTCGAAATGTATTATTTTATTTCCAATATTGCCCGGAAATTGGTTGGATTAATGTGAAACTCAGAGTCAAGTTTATTTCTCGATTCAAGAGAATTTAAAGACATTCTAATAAAGCCCAACCCTTGGGGAGGCATTTGCTTTTGATTATAAGAGTGTTTCAACAAAGTATTTCATGACTGGCTAAATAAACAAATGCTACTTTATAAATACTTTTCTGCATAGAATAAATTTAATAATAGTTTTAAATACATATGATAATTAAACAGATGTTTTCTGGCTGTTTATCCTTTCATTCCATTTCCTGATTATAAATCGATATATTTAAAGGATGATTCAGTAGCGATAGTACATTAAATCATGATCATCAAAATTATGATGTCTAGAAAAACATTTAAAACTTGCGTAGTGATATATTACACATAGCCATATTATGTATACACATATAAATAATTTATTACGGATACACGCATATATATGTTATATACCCATATACAATCGATATTATATAGATTCCATGATTTTGTAATAAACTGCTCATTGAAAACGAAAAGACCACTAACAATGAAGTCATTTTTCAAATTACAAAATTAAAAGTAGTACAAATTTCTAAAATTTAAGATTTTAGAACACAATATTTATTAGAATGCGTTGGAAAGATTCACAAATGTACATTTCACCTGATGTATTTCTCCTTTTAAAATAATTTGTGTAATTGTTTTCTTAAAGAAAGGAATTTGTACCATTTTTGATAGCATATAGACATATATTTTCATATATATAACTATATATATATATATATATATATTGGTTGATTCACGTTGGTTGATTGCCGTTGATTGGTTGATTGCCGTTGATTTTGGTGCGTTACGTTGCACCGCGCACCTTACGTTGTTACGTTTATTTACGTTGTTGTTATTGCCGTTGTTGCGCTACGTTGATTTGATTACGTTGATTGCCGTTCGTTACGTTGTTACGCGTTTGATTCGTTACGTTTACGTTGGATCCACACGTTGCCGTTTGCCGTTACGCTTACGTTGTACTGTACGTTTACGCTACGTTATTACGATACGTTACTATTCCCCGTTTGATTGATTCGTTGTTGTTCGCTGCCGTTACGTTGTTTACATTACATACGTTATACGTTCCACCTGCCGTTCACACCGCGTTATTTGCCGCACACGTTGCCGTTACTACGCGTTGTTACCTGTTGTTTACGTTACGTTACCGCTACACGTTGGTTGTTACCGCGTTTACGTTCGTTACGTTATTCGTTACGTTACGTTTGCGTTCGCGTTTACGTTATTGTTACGTTTACTTTACGTTGATTCTACGTTGCCGTTACGTTAACCGCACCGTTACCGCTGCCGCGTTGCACGTTCACGCGCGTTACCGCCCCGCTACCACGTACGGTTACGTTTACGCGTTGGTTGCTACGTTCGTTACGTTACGCTTTGCCGTTGGATTACCTGACGTTGTGGTTACGTTACGTTCGTTGTTACGTGCTGCCGTTACTGCCGCGTTACTGCTGCGTTGCCTTTGCCCGTTGCCACGTTACCGTTCGCGTACCTACGTTCGTTGCGCGTTCGTTACCGTTGTTTTACCTGACGTTACCCCGCTACGACCCGTTTATTCGTTGTTACGTTGCGCACCGTTGCTTTGTACGTTACGGTTTACACACTACGTTACCCGTTACCACGTTACGTTGATTGCTGTTGTTCCCGTTCCACCGCGCGTTGTACGCGTTCCCCGCATTTATACGGTCGCTACGCGTTACCGTTTACCCCGTTACGTTCGTTACCATGCCGCACGTTACGCACCGCCGCGTTACGTTACGTTGCCACGTTACGTTGTTACGCGCTTTACGTTACGTTCTGCTGCCGCACTACGCCCCACGCGTTACCGTTGGTTGCCTGCGTTGATTCCGTTCTACGGTTTACCACTGGTTCGTTCGCGCGTTGCAGCATTACCGCTGGTTCACCGCGGATGCATTTACCGCGCACGCGTTTACGGTTGGTTCGTTCTACACCGTTGTTACCTACGTTCCGTACGTTCTGCCGGAACCACCATACGCGTTGCGTTGCGCCACGGTTCACTGCGCTGCAGCGTTACGCACGCACCGCGCGCTGCTGGCGCGTTTACGTTACAGTTCGTTGCGTTCGTTTACTACCGCGTTTACGTTGGCACGTTGTTGCGGTTTGCGTTGCAGCACACGCCTGCCGTTCTTTACGGTTACAGTTACTTTACGGTTCTGCTACACGTTACCGTTCGCACACGTTTGCGTACCACGCGTTGGTTTACTGGATTGGTTGTTGCTACCACGTTGGTTGGTTTACTGCAGCGTTGGTTCGTTATTACTACCTTACTGCCACACCTTGCGTACTTTGCGGTTTGTTACGGTTGCCTGCACTACGCGTTCGTTTAACACCTGGATTGCGTTCGCGCAGTTCTGCGCCGTTATTCCGTTCTGGATTAACCATACCGCTGCCGTTGGTTTACGCGCGCACGTGCCACGGCCCCGGTTCGCGTTTGGTTCGGTTCTATACGTTCGGTTCTACGGTTGCTGCCTTATACGCGTTCTTTACCCGTTCGGTTACCGCGTTTACTGCGGTTTGGTTGGTTCGGATTGCGGTTGGTTACTACGGTTCTTGCTACGTTCAGTTACCATACGGTCGGTTGGTTGCCGTTGGTTTGCTGCGTTCTACATAGCTTACGTTTTACCGCACGGTTCCGGTTCACGTACGCACGTTCCCCGTTACCCCGTTACGTTGCGGTTCCGTTGGTTACAGTTACGCACGTTCGTTCGGTTTGTTCGCGCTGCCGCCGCTGCTGTACGTGTTTGGTTAACGTTCCGCTGCTGGTTGCCGTTCTACCTGCTGGTTCGCTACGTTGGTTGCGCACCTTGCGCGTTACCGCGTTACGTTGGTTTGGTTGTTCGCTGTTATTGCCGTTCTGCGCTTTACGCGTGGTTCCCGTTGCCACCGCCTGCAGCAGTTCGCTTTCGTTACCGGTTGCGTTGCTGCACGTTTACCGCGTTACTACCCAGTTCCGTGCGCATTTACGTTCGCGTTTACGCAGTTCACTGTTACCGCGTTGCTACCTGCGGTTCGGTTTACGTACGCGTTTACGTTCTTTTGGTTCCCGTTAGTTCCCGCGCTTGCGCACGCATTACCCGCGCACGCCGCGCGGTTACGTTGCTGCACGGCGTTACGCTGATTCGTTCACCGGTTGCCGTTACGGTTTACCGTTACGCGCGTTCCGCACTGCCAGCGTTACTACCGGTTCCGTTCGTTACCGTTCTGCAGTTTACGTTCGCACGGTTCCCGTTTTGGATTGCCACGCACCGTTCGGTTACGCCTGCCTACCCGTTACGCTGCGCATTTTACGCGTTACGTTCGTTATTGGTTACGCGGTTGCACTACGCGTTGGTTCTGCGTTTGTTGTACTGCGGTTATACCTGCGGTTACACGGTTCGTTAAACACTTTTATTATTTCAAAATAAAATTATTACATGTAACCTTAGCAATAAGAAGCACATTCGTTATGTTATAGTACACATAATAAATGAATTAAATTTTTCGTTATTGATAAAAGAAATAAACCTATTTTTTATTTTTGATTATTTAATTCAATTTATTTCATGAAAAATATTTGTATTATGGAGTTATTAAACTATTGAAATAATTCTCATAATTCTTTTTAAAAAAGTTATAAAAAATAAATAATAATGACATTTATTGTAATTCTTCATTTCTGCAAGGTTTCTTCAACACCAATATATAGTTCAATGTATTAGGCTGAAATGTATGCAATTTAAAACGTAACAAATCTTCTATTCTTTTTACCAGTACTATATTATGGTAATGTAGAAAAATGATACACACACTCAGACAAAAAAAAGCTATTTGAAAATATTTTCAATTCAGATGTGAGTTATTAAAACTTTTTTCAATATAAGTTACATTTTTCATTTCAAGAGTGAACTATAGTCTATAAATTTAAAATATAGCGCTAAGAAATATAATTTAAATTTTACATACTAGTATTTCTCCATTTACAAAACGCAGATATTTTCCCTTCTAAAATATTATATTAAATATCTCGCCTTTAGTGGTTTTGAAAGTGACAATCTTCTTGAGATAACCAACATATATTTCAAAAAAGTTCAGTATTGCTTAGTTATCAGATAAAAAATATGATTTAAAAAATTCACCATTTCTTATAAACCTCTATTTTAATATAATTTGCCTCTTTCTAAGGTTTTATTGAAACAGCATTTTGCCAAACGTTAACTTTCTCTTGAATGTCGACCTTTGTATTTACAATCCCTGTGTGAAAAATGATGAGAAAGTTAAATAAATATCATAAATTCCTGTTTTGGCGTCCCTTATAAAGATATATAACTACGTATCAGAAACTACCATGCATAAGGATTTTGAAATGCAGACAATTTGGAGATAATGCGATTTTAACGGAATTGATGCATACCTTACATACCCAATTTCTCATCAAACATCCCACAAAAGTTTTAATAACTTAAATTCAATTCGAAATTTTCGCGAACAATAGCATTTAAGAATAGAATTTCCACTCAATGGCTTCCCGTGATTATAAGTGCTTTCCTACACTGCGATACTAATTGTAGTTTCTAGATATCTCCTGATGACATTGAAGCAGATACAATTCCTTTTACATAATCGGCTTCAAATCTGAATAGGGTTCAGGTTGCAAGATGAGTTTTGAATGAGTCTAGTTAATATTGAAGCTTGGTAAGTATCTGTCAAAAATTCAACTTAATAAATTTTGACTGAAATAGTTAAACTTAACGACAGCTCTTTAAATTTTAGTTTATTAATTGAAAATTGAAATTATTGCTATATTCATTACTAGATTTTACAAATTTAAAGTTGTGTTTCAAACATTTTTTTCATTTAACTAGACCAACAGTCTTCAGCATGTATTTTGCGGAACCCCAGTGTTCCGCAAGTCAAAACTCTGGACTCTACGATTAAATATAAAAATTTGAAAAGAAATTTATAAGACACTCACACTAATCACTAATAGTGTTTATCAACTAAAAATGTAAATACACATTTAGGTATCTTAGAAACTTAATCAGAAGCTACATGAGTGGTATATTGACATCCGTACCGTGACTTCAGAAGTAAGGTGTATACAAAAGTAGTTCTAGATGTTCAATCGTTCAGTCGATGTGTATGTAAAAAAAACTTAAATTCGCTGCAGATTTATAACATTATTATTTCCTAAAGGTGAGCTACCACTGTATGCTCCATGAAAATTCCTTTTAAGATAACGTGGCAAAAAATCAAAGTATAAAAACAAATTAAATAAAGAAAATGAAATGCGATTGTAGGTAACATCAATAGAACAATATTTAAAAATTAGAGCCGAAAATGGAAACATATTGAAGAGTACGATACTCTTGTAGCACAAGTGAATGATATTTATTAGTAAATTATATTAATGTTATGTTTGTGTTAACTTTTATAATGTAAAAGTATTTTCTTTAATTGATTTTTATATAAAGTATCTCTAATGTCTTGATTTACTTAAAATATTAAGATAAATTTTTAAAAGGGTGGAATAAGGTTTCCCCAAAAGGGTTAATAGATTCAAGGGTACTGTGAATCCACAAAGTTTGGAAACTACTGAACAATATTGTTTAAAACGTGAATTATAACTTTCGGAGTAATTCAATCATTAGAATTATTACAAAATTTATTTTCCATATGCTTTCAAAAATATTTATTCCTAAATTTTTGAAATATATTACGTATATACAAAAATTCAAAATTGAACAAAATAGCTGAAAAATTCTATTATGAGAAAACTTCTTTAAAAACAAGTATGAAATGCCACAGTAATAGAAACATTCTTTGCAAATTGAGTAAAATTTTATATTTTAAATTACTAAAAAGCGGAAACCTTTTTAAAACTTCATGTAAAAACTATTATATTAGCCATAGAAAATGTTGTATTAGTTCATTTTGGAGGAGACTGTAAAGCTTTAAGCTTTAATTTAAAGTAAAGACAACATATTTGTAATGTTTCCCCAAATATCAAGTCTTACACGTAATGTAGTACAACAGCATGTTTTTAAATTCAAGAAACGATCGCGGAAGAGTGACTTTCATTACATAACAAATTCTTATAGAAGCATACAAAAACATATTTAATTAAAGAAAATTAGTGTCTCTAACATCAAAATCAAGAAAAAATATAATAATTTACGCAGGTAAGAAGATAATAAAGATGTATTATAAAATAAAAATCGGTTGCAAGTTTTACTGCTTGTGAACTTTCATGCAACAGTTAAAATGTGGACATAATTAAAAATCAATACTTTACTTTAAAAATGCATTTCGTTGAAACATGGTGTAGAAACCATGGAATTGGTTTAAAGCTATTATATTTTATAACATATTAACTGACCACAAAATATAAATCATAATGAAAAAAAAAATTATGTTCATTATTTATCTCAAAATAGAGTTACTCTTCCTCGTAGATTCATCACACACACACAAACTTACCTATTAACATAAATATTAATCTAATATTAACGTAATGAAGTATAAAAATATTTTTGATGTTAATGTTATTTTTTAAAAATATTAACTATTCATTGATTTATGTGATCGACTTCTGATCCCATATAGCTTAAATATTATCTGAAATTAAAATATTCTCAACCATATCTGTTTTAGAAAATATTTGCTTATATAAATTAATATTACTATTCCTTAGAAAAATTAGTAATTATTTTCAAGGTATTTCTTATTAAATTGATCCGGTTTAAGCAGTACTGTTTACAAAAGTACTAAACATATTTCTATTTTTGTGGTACAAGCAACACTTAGTTTGTACGACTATATTTTTATATAAATATGCATAATGTTTGTAAACTGCTCATAAAAGGCAGTAACACTAAGTGTTTTTGCAAAAAAATAGTTTACTGTTATCAAAAAGATTTAATGAGTACCAAACAATGATACTGAAAATTATCATAGAAATTACATTAGAGCTTTGAGACAACTCATTTTATATAAATATTCTCTTAACTGTACGATAAATATTAACTTCAAAAATGCAACCCTTCGTTATAATACTTAAAATACAAGTATAAGAACGCATTACAACAATATATACAAATGCTATGAATATTTAGATAAATGCAAATTTCCGTATGTAATTTTAGAAATACTTTTTTTTCCCTTTACTGTTAATAAATGTTATTGAAGAATGGACGTTAATGTAGAGATCATTTGGACTAGTTTTTTGATTCAATAAGAATCATATTACGACGCAGTCCTATTTTAACTAGAACTATTTTTATAATAAATCATAATAAAAACTCTCTTCACATTTTATTGCATCAGCATAATCTAATTAAAACAATTAATTTCGTTTATTAAGAATTCTTTGTCTTTTGCAAAAATATAACAAAATTTATTTATTTAAGTAGGAATAACATCTTTAAAACGAGAAAAATTTTAAATGATTCGATAGTAATATTTAAATTTTAGTAAATTTAATTTTTAAGAAGACGAGGTATTTTTTTCTTATACAATTTGATACCATGTGCAATATATTATCGATTGTGTTACCGAAATAGTTGTAATTAATATGATTATGAAATTGTTTATTTGTTTCCTATCACTGATTCGAAATGCTAAATAAATGATTATTACTTCAAATACAAGATTCATAATTATTGTTCCCACTTCTATAAAAAAATAGCTTTATATTCGGTGTATTTTTCATTTAAGAGATAGAGACTGTATATGTTGCTATTTTTTGTCCGGAATTCTAACCTTTCGAGAAAATTATTTAATTTCGGATAAAATTTTTAATTCCCACAAACTCTCACTGAAGTATTTTAAACCTCTGAGTTTGAAAAATTAATTTCATTCTTTTTTTTATTTTTTTTCCGATAGAATTCTAAATGAAATATTTTTCTTGAGAATCTTTCAGAAAAGCAAAACAGCCCTTTGTTATTTCCCTTGCCAGTTTTGAAAAAAAGTTAATTGCGACGAAAATAGTTTTATTTAAATTAGAATGCCTGTCAGTGACTGCTGAGCCCACTCGTAATTGCACAGCTACTTGGAATGATATATCCTTTCAACGTTGTTAACAACAGAAAGTTGAAATAGAATGAGAAATTCCAAACAATTAAAATGATGTTTAGGAAAGAAAGAACTCAGCTATGTTATTTTTCCAAGCTTAAGGTTTTTTAGCATCACATAGGTTTCTGGTCGTGAAATGAACTTCTATAGTAAAACAAATTATTATATTATACTTCTTAACTTGAATTTAAAGTTAATATATTATTTATGTTATTTGAAAAGCCCTTATATTTTTATAACTATATTAAACATTACAAATCCGATAAATTTGAAGAAACGTTCCTGTAATACAACTTTGATAAAAATACACAAATTATTTATAAATACTTATAAATTATGTAAAATTGTTATTAGCATTATTACATCTTTTTATACCGAGGATTGAACATTTATTGATATATTATATTTTTTGCATTATATTTAAATTAGAATGTTAATATGAAAGTAAAACTTATACTTACACTAATATTTGTGATATTAATATCATTTTATTCAGTATTACGTATATTTCAAAATTTAGAAAATTTTATATTAGACAAAAATTAAAATGCTACTGAGGTAAGTTTATACATTTATAAAGTTACTAAAAAAATAATATGTTTTGAATAAAGTTCACAATTCTCTTTTCGGAAATATTTCAAAGCCAAAAGTATTTGTTACTTTAGTCGTTTAATAAGCTATTTTATATAGCTAATTAAATTTGAAGAAGAGTTCCATTACGAATGGAAAAATTATTTTTCCTGATAAAGTCAGACTAAATTTAAAATGTCGATAAAATTAACTATAAGGTACACAATAAGCAAAATTTATTAAAAGAAAAGTTTCAAATATCTAACAAAAAAGGTTATTACAGACAAAATATATATTCCAGAAAGGTAAGAAAACACCTTTATTTTCGAACAAAGAATCATTTTTCTTTCAAATTCTTTCTATATTTTAAAATACTCGCTACTTTAATCAATTTTAGAAAGAGTGCTGAACAATATTTTTTTTTTTTAAATTTCATATCAGTGTTTCAACAATTTTATGTGGTGGTTGTATTATAGAAGTGTTATTTATAATTTTACAATGTTTTTCCTATTAGATACTAAAAAAAAACAGTAAAAGTAACTAAATAATTTTGAGGAGTTTTTGTAAAAGTTTTCTATTTATTTAAATTCTTATTCTATGTACAGGATTTTTAAATCTAAGATGTCAATCGAGGAGGAAAAGAATCAATTTTTGTATTGGTCATATAATTTTAAGTACATGTCCGGCATGAAAAATAAAAATTTGAGGTAAAGCAGTTTAAAATTTACAATATCAATGACATATTAAAAAAATGTTGAAGATGAACTGTTAATTTTTTTTTCATAATTCACGGATTTAAGATATGAAATTTTGCTTATATATTTATAAAAGTCTCGCAATTAAAATAAGTCAAATAAAAATTTATTTTGATACTTTGGTAAATTGTAGGGTATCATGTCCCCTTAAATGATAGTCCTATAAATATTATATATGTGTCCTATAATGTTAAATTAGTGTCTCTATCTTTTCCTGACAAACATTTCCTATTCGATTATTTTTTCATTAATGCTTGCATCAATCGACATGTCTGAAAATTTCTCTAATTCTAAGCCTTTCTTAAAAATTGAAATATAAAAATATTTCGAAAATGATACCAAATAATTTCCATCCCAAAATAATAATAAAAAAGTCATAATTCACAAATTTTGAAAGAGGGCTTGCACGACAAAAACTATATTCAAAATTTAATTATTTACTTTCAATATTTCAGGAAATATTCCTTTTCAAATTCATGACGCAGAATATTTGAAAGGTGGGGGTTTCATTGTATACTTGTTTGCAAATGTTAGGTCTTGATCTAATCATCACAATAATTTAAATTATGTTCTTTTTAATACTGAAAAAAATTAATTTTAAAATTAAACAACGTTTACTTTTTCATAAGCGTAAGATAAAATAAAATTGGGAGAGAAATAAAAACTATTCAGGAAAAGTTTTAAGATTATTACAATAAAATGTTATATATTCCTCAAAGTAACCTAGAAAATTGAGTGAAAGGTTTTCCGGAATAATTCTGCGTTTATAGATTGCATTTGAAATAAATTTAAAAAAATGTTATTTAATGCATTATTTACGTAATTCTAAAAATATTCTCATTCTATCAAAAGAAAAAAAAGTAGATATATAACAACTTCATGAAAATGATGAATAAATCTATTAATAATTAATTCCGAGTCCATTTCAAGCCAATGACAGTGTTACGAATTTTATCCAGCTTTAATAAGAATTGCAAACTCTATTCGAGTGCTTTATTTTTCTTTCATTTTCATTTTGACGTTCCAACTACAATACTTATTTATACTATTTTCTTTTCCTTAGAATAGAAAATCGTATTATGTAAACTAGATAAAACATTAAAATCCCATTATTACATACCCATAATCCATTTCATCTGTTGAAATAATTTTAATAAGTTAATTTTTTGTTTCATAAAATTTAACAAAACAACTTTCCAGATATAATCTCCATTTATTGCATGATTAAATTATTATTTAAAGTCATGCAATGAGTGCGATTTTTTTAATGAAGAAATCAATAGTAATGTATGTATATTAATTCGATGAATGTTTTAGTAAATAGCGATTGCGGATGAATATGACAAAACAACAAAAATACGACAAAAGAAATCATTCGAATACTAATTATTAAATTATCCAAATTAGTAAAGTTTTCTAATAAGTGGCATGGGAAGCAACATTGACTTTCTTTTCAATTATAGCTAATATGAAGGGTTTTCTTATATTATCTCACACATTTCTCTTATTATTTATGTAAAAATATAATATCATTTTCATATCCTATATCGTATCAAGATTAAAAGAGTATTCAAAAAATTCAAATTTAAACGATAACCCACGTTTCATCAATTAAACTATTGTTCTTATACTTGATCATATAATTCAAAAAGGCATTATATTTTCAGCAAAAAATGTTGAAAACATACTGTAAAACTCTTTTATATTTCTTTAAAAATATTTTTATAAATTTTAATAAATTTAAAAATATAACTGAAAAATTCAAAATATACTTTGCTAAAATACTAGCAATATGTTGAATGTTATAAAAATGAAGAAAATACCTTTTAAGGTATGTCTCTAATTCATTCGATAAGTCCAATTTTTACACCCTTCAATTGTGCTTCCATTGCACATTTAAAATATCCTTTGGCTAGTTAAAATTCAGTTTTCGCATATTATCTTGAATTAAACTTTATTTCGAATTAAATAAAATAGTTTTATAAAAAAAATTGATTTCTTACAAAAATATAAATATTATATGCACTACAAATCACGTACTATTAATCACATTTATATTTAAAAAAAGACCGTTAGGAACGCAAAAAAGCTAATGTTTTGAAAAATAATTTTTGTTCATATACCCTTTAAAACCACTTATACAACACAAATCATAAATATTCAAATCAAGTTGTTTTCTAGTCATCTAGTATCATTTCTGGGTATACAAATGTAGTACATTAACTGATTTTTCCGTTTGACTTCTTTATTAGTTCACAAAACATTTATTTGCTGTCAAGAGGTTCGTTCCGCATACTAGTTACTTGAATATTTTAAAATTCTGAAAATGTATAATTATTACGCAATTAAATTAGATATCAATTTCCTTTTACTGATAAAATTCAAAAACCTCTCCATGGAACCATCATGAAAATTCAAAACATTAAGTATATTTCTTCAACACAAATTAAGCATAATCTAACCAATTTTTAATGATAAATTGCTCATAATTTCAAGTTAAACTAGAAAAACATTGATATCTTACTCTTGCAGATTATGTTAATATTGATTACACACACACAGTTTCCTCATTTCTCATTTTATTTCGAACCTTCAAAAAACATTGGCTTGGTCTCCAAAAAAAATTATTAAGTTTATATGCATAAACATCTTCAACCGACTGGTTTGGAGTATTGACTCCGATGGGAAATATGAATTTAGATTTGGTCCCTTTTATGATGCTCGTGGAGATAAACTGAGTGAATTTATTTCTGCCAACAACTTATTTGTTATTAGAGAAGCTTGTGGATCTACTTTCTGTGTAACTCAAAGCTGAAGCTACATTTATGTTATAGTTATTGGCTCAGATCTTCTCCAAGATAATTCGAGTTGGAGTCTTTCTTAAATGAATCCCTTTCTGACCTCGTGATGATGGAATTTGAATTTTGTCTCTCCACGGCACCGCGTGACACTTCAAACATTCCCATTAAAATTTTTATACAAGGAAAACAAACTACTTTTGTTTTCGTGACTTTTAATCTTCTTGTGGCTTCTCATATCCTTTATATTCTTAACAGCTGTGTTGATGGATTTTGCTTAAATGCTAAGGTTATGGATCTTAGTTCTGTTCTTTTCCAGGCATGCTTATCATCAATGCCTGTT
The DNA here is from genome assembly GCA_019974015.1 of Nephila pilipes. Classification (NCBI taxonomy): domain Eukaryota; kingdom Metazoa; phylum Arthropoda; class Arachnida; order Araneae; family Nephilidae; genus Nephila; species Nephila pilipes. The sequence continues at coordinate 194,532 of BMAW01074389.1, read as the reverse complement.
ATGAAGCATGGCGTGCATAATGTTCCTTGTTAGTCTGTCAAAATTGGTGGTATGAGAAAAAGGCTTAATGCCTCTAGAGATATTTTTCAATATTGCAGAAATATAATTGTTAGAGAACTGTACAAATATAAATATCTTGAATACAGAAAAAAATGACAAAAAAATGCCTAGTGATGCTAAATTTGGCTTAGAAGAAATTTCTTTTAACCATTAATGTTCATAATGTGTGGGGGAAAATTATACATATGATAGTTAAAAGAGAATTCATGAAAAAATTGAAGAAGCCGAGATTCGTCTACTCTCATGAAAGAAATAACCAATTCTTTAGGTGTTACTCAAGTCCATCCCTTCTGATTCAAATGAAAATGATACAGATTTTCATAAGAAGTACCGTTTATCTAATTTTACCCTTCATTAGTTGTTTCTTTTTTTCAGTGATGAAGTTAACACAGTCATCTCTATGCTTAAACCAAATAAATTACCAGCTCCTGATTCTTACTCAAATCAGATTATTATACTGTTTCGCTCGATGTTCTCTTTCCCTTAACATTTTAAACATTTATTACGATGAAGATATTTTTTCATGTATTTGGAAACTTATCCAGGTTATTCTCATCTCCAAAAGAAATGAAGCCAAAGTTCGTCATTTGGATAATCCTAGATGCATACGCTCTCTTTCAGGTCTGGTTAATGCTTAAAAAATTATTCGTTTACAGAATTTGCTGGTATCTTTCTTTCGAATGATTAATATGGTTTCACACCTCTGAAAAATGCTGAAGACGCTCTATTACGTTTGAATGAGATTACTAAGAGAGGTAAAAAGAAAAATTCGCACACAATCTTGAGTTTACTTGATATAAATAGCGCTTTATGAAATGGATGGTGGACTTAAATTCTCAACTTCCTTCAGAAAGTAGAACTTCCAATGAATAATTTTTTCCCCTTGTTGCTGACATTTTAAATGATAGGATGGCCAAATTGCAACTAAGCTCCGAATATGCAATCCGTTGCTATAAAAGATAATTCCACCAAGGCTCAGTTTCAGGTCCTACTTTTGGAATATACTCTTACAAATTATCTCCTTTACAAATCTTGCGTATCGAGACATCTTGGTCTTTGTGGGTGAAATTTTATTTTGTTTCCAGGGTAGGTATCATTTTCTATAGGCACAGGATAATCTAAACCTAACCTCCAATTGGTCAAAATGTTTTAAATTGGATTTTAATTCTGATACATTCAAAGTCATGATTATTGAAAAACGCAATGCTTGCTATTGGACATTTCAACTATTTCTCCACGGAACTCTTTTGGCTACGGTAAAGCAAATGAAACACCTTGGGGTTCTTGACTGCAAATGTTCATGGAAAAACACTTAATTTGCGTATCAGAGAAATGGGACAATTTAAAGTGTGGATTAAGTCGTATTGTACGCAGTAAGTACGGAATGAATTTCAACATACATTCGCTTATCTATATGCAAATAATTGATCTTTTCATAATGTATGGTTCCAGAGTATGGGATGTGGTGTGTTGGAGGAAAATAAATTGTTAATATCTGAAACGAATTCAAAGACAAATACTTTTGTTGGTTATATGCGGATATTGTATCATCAGTTTTAAGTCTGTCCATTCAATTTCTGATTTCCCTTCAATAGACATTGCAATTCTTCATAATTCGCCATTAGAGAAAATCTATCTGCTTCTTCTATCTCTGACTATGATTTTATTCTGCTTCCAGCAATACTTTCTGATCCCTCAGAGAGAAACACTACCGTTAATATCCAATTTTACAACAATGTCATATACACTTTCCGTGTTATTTGCTACACTGATTACAGCAAAATTGATGGTAGAGTTGGTTTCGAATTTGTGGTCTTCAGAAATTGTATTGAATCCGAGTACTTTTAATCTAGACTTCAAGATGAGTGCACGAAGTTTAAATTAATTTCAACCCAGATGTTAAACCAGATTTATCTTTTTATCCACATTATTTATATCTGATTAAAACTAATTTAAATTTTTTATGAAACCGATAATTATATGTTAAAGAAAAAATACTTAATAAAAGGATTATTTGTAATGTATATGATAGCGAGATAATTGCTGTTTCGGAATAAAGAGCCATGTTTTGATAGTAATTTAAGTTTAAATATTTATAGAAATATATCTTATAATCATTAACCTAGAAATATCATATTAGTTAAAATGCTTTTCAAATTTTTAAAATAACTTCAATAAGTAATTTAGTTTGGAGGTTATTTTTTTTTTGATAAAAGCATTTTTGCCACATTTTAAAAATCATCTATAGGAACATCCCATTTGCTTGAGTTATTTTGATTTTGTGGTATAATCCTTATAATTCTTTTTAAATTAAAATTATTATACAATGTATATAAATACGACTATATTTTATTCATGAATTAGGTTAATATACTTTGGTCTAAGGAAACCACTTTCATATGTTTACATTTTTTTTTCTATATGTTGAATGTTGTTTTGAATTGGTATCTGCACTTAATTTTTGTTATTAAACCATTTTATTATAATGCAATTCTCAGATGTGTTGTTTTTACTTTTCTTTTTCTTTTTTTTACTGATTCAAAATTTTTAATTTTATTTGTGATTGAAATTGTATATAATTTTTAGTTATAATGCATTATATATGTATTTTTTTGTATTTTCTTGCATGGTAGTATTTATATTAGTTTTCGATTTATTTTCATTAGAATTATATAACTGAAGATAATATATTTTATTCAATTTTTCAATATCACTATTTCTTACCTTTTTTTTCTTTTAATTCATTTGTATTTTTTTGTGCTAAATATTTTTTTTTAAAAAAAAACATTTGGTATTTGTACTAAATATTACATTATTTCATTAATGTATATATTCTAATAATTAAGAATTAATATATTTATTTCAAGGGTTGATAAAAGTTATTACTTGCTCAAGAAAGAGGTTTGTTTCATTATTTTTTTATGCTGAGATTTTGGAGTTGGTATATTACAAAGATCATTTTGAGTAATGTATCAAAAATAAGAAAATGTGTAGGTCCTTATAATTGAGATTAAAAATTATTTAACTATATAATTATCATCTATTATTTAGAAACATAGTTATCAAATGTGTAAAAAAAAATTTGTACCTAAAGGAGGTAATGAAACAATCTTTGATCGCAATTATTTATCCTGAAGAGAAATGAGCATGTCAAAGCTAACATTACCTATAAGAAGAGTCTATATCACTTTCTCCTTCCTGATACGAATTCCGTTTTCCCATTGTCAAGCACGTTCCGGACAAAAATGAATATCCATCTATTTTTCGAAAATGAATATCCATCTACGTTCGAACATGAATTATTCTAAACTCGCGCGTACATGTCGTCAATTTTCTACCAAATACTGTAACTCCATTCAATTTTACTTATTATACCTTTCAATTTCTTTGAAATATAAGCATGACAACAACATCACAGGGGGTTATTCATAGAATAGTACTAAAGGAAATAGAAACTTTGACTTCATGCATTAACCAGGGAGCTAAAACAATTCAAGATTCCATTTACTTTGTATGCCTCATTACGTTGAAAGCTTCATAGAGTTATAAAATAGACTACAGATAATTATTTCTCTCAATAAGCATTAATGGAGATAATGACGATGTTTCTTGGGAGCTAGTGGTTAGATAAACAGTAGACTTACGTTTTAAGTATATCACTTTTTTTCTTAATTGAAGTGGTGGACACATTGATGGCTTACACTTAAATTCAGTAATATATTTAAATTACCCCATTATATATATATATATATTATTTATTCAAAAGTTCATATTAATATTAATAATGTTAAATTGCTTCAGGTATTTAACTCCTAAATTTCATGAAACTCGTGTTAAATTTTGAAAAAGAAACGGATAGCTCGAATACATATTACTCTTGTATGTAGAAAAATATAATTATAATTTTGAATAATCTTTTGTTTAATTTATAGGTACAGAGAATCTTATTGAAGTTGAAAAGATACTTAAAAGGGATTTAATACAAAAATAGTTATTGTACACACGATATCTCATGACTTATTTATGTTAGACTGAAATGAAAATTATATTTTCTTTTGATAAAAACATGTTAAAGGAATATCAAAATGCGAAACTGTTCGCAACTTTTAACCAATATTTATTTATACTTTTATGAATACTTTTGATCTTAATAATTTAGAAAGTTTCAATTTTTTGGTTTCAAATATTTTGTAATCGTACTTTAAATATCTTTCTCCAAGACGTTAAACATTATTTCCATTTAAATCTTAATTCCCTCTAAGCTGGAGCTGGGTGTGATAGTTGTGGCTATTCATAGCTTTTCTTGTAAGGTCTTGTTATGTTTTTAATCTTCTTAATTTATTTTTTGGACTTTTCATTTGCTGTTATCTTCCGATAAACAAATTGAATCTCACATTTCACTTAGTTTCCTCATTTTTATTTTTATTTTTAATGAATGGAATTTCCATTTTTGCTTATAGCATTTTTCTGTTCGGATTGCTGGGCCTTGAAAACATGTTTAACCTAAAAATTTGTGAAAGCTAGATTTCGGACTTAAAAATAATATATTTTGATTTTTATATATTATTTTTAAAAAATATTATATAAAATATGAAATTGTTTTCTTTCTTTTTTTTTTTTTGCAATTTAGTTTGCATTTATTATTATTATTTTTTTTTGCTTAAAGCTTTTGGCTAAAACAAATTATTAATCAGGTTCTTTAAATTTTGTTTTCCATAATCTAAAAAAATAAATGTGTTTCTTTGTAACCTTTAAAATATGATTTTGTAAAAATTTATTAATTTTGTCAATTATTTTGAATTATTTCTTGACATTACTCTCTCTCTCTCTCCGTATATATATATATATATATATATATATATATATATATATATATAAGCAGGGAGGGGCGTAAATGATCTACAGAGCATTTCAGAGGTCCATAAAAGAAACACAAAGTAAGAAAGTAAGATACTTACCAGTTTAATATTTCATTGATAAATATATTTCATGTAATATTATAATTCACTTTCAATAAGTTCTGCATGAGGTCTATCTTTCAGATGTAGATTATCGAAATATAAATTCAATCTCTGAGGAGCATTTTAGTTGGTAATGTATCCTTTTATATCTGCTTTTGTCTTCAATATCATGAACGTTATTAGCGTAGGCTGTGTTTTTGACAAATCTCCAAAGAAAAAAATATTTGGAGGAATAATGTCAGATTATTGTGTAGGTCAAGGACTCGATTGAACTTGATCAATCCATAGGGGGGAATGTTTCCTGCAGTTCGTCTCTAACAATGGTTCATTAATGTGAAAATACCTCTTCTTGTTGTTTGTGGAAGTAAATTTGCGTTTGACTGTGTTCCTTTTCAGGCATAGCGTTGTACTTTAAAATATCGTGATACACACAATTTCTTATTCTGGAACAAGAAGGTCTTAATCATTTTATCTATAGCCAATTCTCTCCAAACTTTAATCTTTAGACAATCATGCTGATGTTCTTTTACTGCTCGAGGATTTTCTGATCTCAACTCATTGTAATCCTGGCTGCTCACGTTATCGGAAGCATGAAATGTCTTTTCCTCCTAGAGGAAATATTAAATATTTATCTCTATCCAATTTCGTCGTGAATTCATATGACGATGTCGAAACGTGTAAGTATATTTTTACTTGTATATTATGCAGAAACTGCCCTTCGTAAGCATAAAGTGTATCGTGATTTTGTATAACTTTAACTGTTGTTTGCGTTATTCCCAGTTGCAGACTCTCAGGATGCGTTGAATTAGTCAGGCTTTTAGTGAAATCTCCCTTCCTTTATCAAAAACTACGTCGGAGACCGATGGTCTATCAGCACCTTTCCGATGTCACACGTTACCTGTATTCTTAAACTGCTGATATAAATGCTTAATAGAGTCCTTACTTAGAACATGGTAGTTTCAATACCCTTAGCGAAAATATCTTTGAACTTGTATAACAAACATATTTGCTCTCATGATACCACAGAGTCCACATCGTCAGTCCTTTTGACACTCAAATGTTGGTTATTTCCCCAGTTTGCAGACACGGTGCATCATTTATCTACAAAAGTCATATGATTTACTTTAAATGAAAATCCTACTCCAATTTCGAGTATAATTAAACATTATTTTTTTAAGACAAAATGCATGAATAAGGAAGAAATAAATATTACGTAGAGAGAGAGAAATTCATGACTGAGATTTTCATACATGAAATTCTTTTCCTCGGAATTCTTTGTCTTCATACTGAGAAGCTTTAAATTGTTGCTACGTCTTAAAATTCGTTAAATTTAGAATAATTATTCTTAAATTATGCATTAGTAGTAAAATAAATATGACTCATGAATGAATATGATAATGAAAAGCATTTTTTTTTTTAAATAAAGTTATTTAGACTCATTCATCCCGATAACGTTTTACAAAGATTGCCAATCAACATGCATCAATCAATGTTATATTACGATCGGCTTATTTCCAATCAATTTCAGTGTTTACTTTTGAGATTCACCAATGCATTAGCTAACATAAAAGAAAACAAGGGAGCCTTACTTCTGCTAAATCTTTGAACACGTGGCCAAACATTCTAAATATATCTCGACTTGGAATCAAAAGTAATTTTATAAATAATTTCTTCCTCGTCTAAAAAAAGTTTTCTATCCATTTGTTTTCCAATTTTAAATAAACGCTGTTCGTTAAGCTGTTCTTACGAGAGCTGCTCAAAATGTACAAATATTTGACATCAGCCGGCTGTGGTAAGGCAAGATGCTATTTTGATTGCTTACTGATATTTGTTAATGGAGCTTAAATAATTATACCATAATTTATAGGTTAATTTTAGTTTAGCAGGCATTTGCTGTCAAATAAAAATTTAATAGCTGCTGTGTAGAATTGGAATTGTCATTTTGCGTACGGAATCATATTTTAATGAGTTCTGGATTCATCATTATACATTAGAAGCAATGCTATAATAAAACAATATATTACTTCTACTAAAACTGCTCCAAAGAAAGCAAAGGCTATCTCATTGGCCGGATATTGTATGGGACATTTCTAGGATATAAAGGACGTCAAGCACATGTAATTATTACAAAAATTAAAATTCATCAATGAACAATACAACAATGAGTTATCGCCTTCCCATTCCTAACTTGGATACTTATCTAACTGTCCCAGTAGAAGGATGTAATAAGAGGACCTCAAAAATGTATATATAATATCAAATGTAAATTGTAGTAGAATGTACATTCAATATTTTCTTGAAACTACCTTTTGAATCCTTCGATGAAGATAATTTCTTACAGTTGGAATTAGTAAATATTAAATAACAGCTTTAATACCAAATATTAATATTTCTTTAATTATTTTGTTACATGAGATGCGTCAGCCTATTATTAATTTTATTACTATTATTGAATCCTCGAAAATATTTATCCAGCAGTATATTTGAAATGTTAGATTGTAATATTATTAAGAAAATCTAAACTTTACATCAACTTAATTGGAAATCATTTACATTATAATTTTACTTAATTTAACTTCTTTTTGTACAGATGATGTAAACTTGTATTATGTTAGTAATTTTGAACTTTGACCTGATATCGACATCATCCCAAGATATGTAGAAACTTATGAAAAACCGCCTTATTATTAACTATATTTCTGAATAGTCATGAACTGTACTGAATATTTTTTTCTTAGCTCTATCAACAATACTATGCTTAAAAGCATGCTATTGTAACTGTTTTTATAATTTCATTGATATGTCAGTCATTTACTACTGTGCTCATTCCCACTGCTTGTTCAGAACCCATTCTAGTGATAGTTCTAAATGAAACATTATGTGAATCGAAAACAAAAAAACATTTTATTAAACCGAAGTTCCTGAATGCGAAGAGCGTTTTGTCTGAAATGAATGACTCTCTGAAAAGTTATTCCTGAACAGATAGGAATTAAACAACTTTATTGCAGTGTAGAACAGCCCTCCCCCATATATATATATATATATATATATATATATTAATTTTTAAAATGGGAATTTTACATTTTTTTTTATAATTTAAGCGCTCAAGTTTTTTTTTAAAAAATATTGTAATCCAGGAAAAGCATATATATCATTTTATTGAGGTAATATTCTATACTTTTAAATCTTCTATACATTGTCTAATATAATTTAGTAGGTGAATTTTTCTTGCAATTTTGACTATTTGACATGCTCTAAATCCTAAAAAAAGGACAATAGTACAATCCACAAAAACCCAACCTTCATCATTTGGTAAAGGATATATTTTTCTTAGAGTCCTTATTTATCTGTTATTATTCATATATTACTACTGTACTACTGACGCAGGTGTGTAACAGTTTCTTGAATCAGTCGTACATCACGCGACAGACATTAGTGGGAGGAGAGGAAGTAACTTTTCCTCAAATAATAATTTATGAAGTCAGTTTGTATTTTAAATGTAACGAAGCAAAAACCTAGTTTCTCTCGTTTTCGTACGTTTAAACTTTCTTTTCCTTTGAAATATACTTTGATGTTAATATTTTGAAATGTCACGAAAATTTTAACTCCCAAATAGCCGTAGTTCTTTTGTGGACCCTTAATGACTGTGATTTAGATGATTTAGACGATGCTCAATGATTTTACTTTTAGATCTTGATCCATTTAATGTTACAGAAAGAATGGAAGATTCAGTACCAAGAAGGATGGATAAAACAATGTGGGATAAAAAAAAAAATCTTCATCACATGCACTATTAAAAAAGTTAGAATATCGAAAAAAATCTTATACTATCTAAAACCATTTGGAAATAGAAACTGGTTCATTAAACAGCAATTTCAATACAAAGAACAAAATTGCAGCATTTCGTTGGAATAACAATCTAGTTGTTTCAATAATGACTAATTTCGAAGAAACATAATGAGCATCGAATGTATGATGGAGTGGGGATAAAGACACACATAACTGTTGAAAAAGAAACAAAAATAACATTTAGCATTCCTATAAAAAATTTAAGCATGCATATTTGAAAATTATCTAATGGCGAATTTTAATTTCTTTCAAGAAAAAGAATGGTTTAGGCCTTTATTTATAAATTTCTTTGAAACAGTATTTCTTCCTTCACGGAGGTATAATAAATTGTTTAGTGGTAATAATCTGAGCCTGCTTGATTTGCGAACATATATAACATTTTAATCTTGGGAATTTCTTTTCCAAGGTAAGCATCTTGCAAAAAACTGACTATACTCGGCAGACTAAGTAAGGTTATTTATGGCTGAAAAATTAAAGTGTTATTGTAAAGAAGAACACATTTGATAGCTGGCAATTATGATGCCAACTAAAAACAAGTGGAGCAAAACCAACGGTTTTCTGTGAACAACGAAATATTGGGTAATATGAAAAATGCTTTCACCCATTCCACTAAAACAAGAATGTATAAAAGGGATTTACCCCTTTGTCCTATATTAAAGACAGTCTGTACGAATTCAACTAATAAAAACTTGGCAAGTATTTTGATATCATATTTACACATAGTGTTAGAGAAAAAAATATTTAAGGTTTTATGAATTATAACAATTCTTTCAATGATTGGCGCAATATGGGTTAAAATGCTTGGTATGATATGCAAATATTTAACTGTTAAGTTAAATAAATGAGATAAGTATTATTGATTTTCTTTTTAAATTCAAATGCCTAATATCAACAAATTAGATTCCTTTTGGTAATATTATTGACGTTTAAACATTTGTATAAAACCCCTTCAAAGTAGAAGAAACCCCTTTGAAGAGATAACGAACAAATAATGTAAACAAGTAACAGGTTCTTTATGTACTGATAGTAAAAGACTGAGCAATCATTAACCTGATTTTATTTTCAAGACCAATAGCTAATTTCCTCTTCAATATAATGTAATAGGGCTTTGTTGCTACCACACTAAGCAAGCTTCGGAATGACTTCCTTACATCCAGACAAAGTCATCCTCAAAGACTGCTACACTCGTGCGAAAGATCAAAAAATATTTATTTTTCTCATGTGCATTTCAAACTTTTACTGTCCGATTCTCTTGGGAATCAAGGACATCCCCGCATCAAATGCTCATTTTTGTAGGATTGAATTCCTGCCTCTATTGGAGTGCTCATATCCAATAGCTAGTTTGTTACATTCAAATATCCAAAACAAAGGATTATGTTTCAAGGTTATGTTCAAGGAAAATTCCTTCTACCCAAAATTTCCAAAGAGAATGGACATTAGAGCACTATAAAACGTTCGACTAGAACGTAGTGAACAAGAAAATTGATGTATTTTTTGGTGAGTGACATGCACCTAAAATGTTACATTTGCACAGTAAATATAAATGCAAAAAGCACTTTATGTTGTAAACATTAAATTTAATATTTTAAATTAATTATAATAAATTAGAGTAAATAGTATTCTCAGGTATCACATCATTTAACGTAACCTAAACAAACTAACAAACCAAAGTTTCAAGCAATTTAAAGTTTTCTATTGCAAGACACGACTAAGAGAGTATAGAGAAAAGAAAAAGACTTCGAAATCTCTTAAATAATAATATATTTCACATATTTTCTTCACATTTTAGCGTAGTTAATCTCCTACACAATATAACATCCCAATACGATTGTTTCTTGAACTTTTCTATAGAAAAGGGGAATTAAGGTAATGTCAGAGTGAAAGATCATTAACATGTGCGAATAAGGAAAAATAAAAAAGAGAGTTTAAGAAGAATCATTATTTAGAGCATTAAAACTGGGATTCCTGTTCTTTTTTTATTGTTTAATTGAAAATAATGCTTCATTTTAATCAAGAAAAGAAGCTGAAGCATCTTGAAAAGTAGCAAGAATGTAGATAATGACAATGAATAATGTTGTATTAAACATATTTCATGTAGAAAATAAATTTATTGTTATAATAATGATGGAAAGCTTACTCTAATAGCTTATATTTCATTGATTGACATCGCATGATATTTTCCGTGTTTATTATGTATTTATATGGTAAGGTAGCACTGTTCATTTTTATTTATATAGCATTTTTTAAATATTTTGTAACATGAAAGAAACAAAATCTATACAATGTGCATAAAAGCTTTTTACATAAAATTATCAATCACATAAATTATCATACACTCAAAATACGGTTTTTTTTATTCTGATTACTCTCGAATACTCTCATATATTTCAACATATATTTAAGTCTAAATGAAATTTTGAACATTGTTTTGCCTGCTTAAAATTTTCAACAGTTGGGGAGAATAAGTGACTTATTTCTTGAGTTCGAGTACCTTTAGGTATTATCTGATTATTACTCATTACTGATATTGTCTTCACATTGATAATATCAATAATATATTCAGACAATACCTTTAGATCGTATATCTATTTAGTAAAAAAAGGAAATTTCTCTAACTAATACAAAAACATAAGCCTGTTATTTCTATGATCACTAAATTATTTTAATTCTAATTTAAAATGCGTTTTGATGAAATAAGTTCTATTTTTTTTTTTTTCAAATATTTCAATTCATCCTTTGGGGGCCGCGGTAGCCTAGTGGTCAAGGTCGTGGATAGCGGCTGGCGGTTTTCGTTCAGTCGCGGGTTCGATCCTTGGCCACCAAAGACCCGCCGTGTAGCCGGGGCTGATGCACGTTAAATCTGTTCGGGGCCCAAAGTCCTCCCGTTGGCGTGGTGTGGATGTTAGGAGAGGGGGGTGCCAGCTCAGGTGTCGTCCTCGTCACTTGACCGTGGTTCAAAATTACGAGGTCCGTCGCCAATAGCCCTCGTGTTGCTTCTAGTGCGACGTTAATAAAAAACTAAACTAAACAATTCATCATTTTGATTTATTTAAGTATCAATGTAGCACGGTTTTTAATTCCAAGTAATTATCATTATATGAATTGATTGTTCCAAATGCTCTGAATCAAATGCTTCTAGCGAAAAGATTTCTTTATTTTTTTCTCCTCCTATTATTTGATTATCAACCAACTATCCACTATTATTCTTATCAATAAATGTGATAAAGAAACCAGCTACTGATTCGCATTTAATTCCGATTTTAAGACATCGCTTATTTCTGTATTGAGTTTGACAAAATTTATTCTAATAAATATTCTTAATTTTTTCGAGTTCTAAATCTTAAAGAAATTTCAATTTTACTTTCAAAATCCTGGAGGGTATAACAAATGTATCGTATATATAAGTTAACTGTTCAATATATTAATGTGCTCAATTATTCGAAAAATTCTTCTTAAATGTTTTTTTTTTAAAATCTAGTTCACGGTTAGCTGCTTTAATATTGTTAAAAGATAATGCCCGCCCATAACAGAGTTTTCTATTTTAAATATATCTTTATCAGGATACCAGAAAACACCAGATTCAGGTTAGTTTATTCTACAAAACACATGAAAGAAATAACTCCGTGTACATCAAAATTCGAAATTCTAAGTGGTTTTTTTATATTAATAGAAAAGTTTTTCAATAAGCCATTAGCCAAAGACTCACAAAAAGAGCATCTTAAATACTGCCAGATATACACAACATATTTTTACAAATCTTTGATACACATGTATTTTTTTAAAAAAAAATACGTGATAAAATATAACTTATATATTTTGTGGGGAACTTTTCAGTAAAACATAGTAAAATACTTTATGCTGAAAATTTCTGTTTGCACATGCATGAACAGTAATTTCAATTTTTTTTAAATGATATCACGGCATTTTGGATGCCATAATAGTTCTATATATCTTCAATAAAAGTCATATTGAAGCTTATATATCTTAAAATTTGTGGAGTTTAAATAATCAATTATTTTTAAGAATTTCGTTCAAACTAGTGAAATAAAAGTATTAATGAACACAAACGAAACATTTGTTTTACCTTTTCTTTAAATTTAAAAGTGAAACCAAAATAATTAAATTAATACTTATTCGAGACAGACGTAATTTCCAAAGACATGAATTCGATCTAAACCAATTTCCTTAAACTCCATCTATGCTACCAAATTAATAATTGCTCTTGATTCATTTCAGTTTGAATTAATTAAAAGAAAATAAATACTTATCTATCGTTTGAAATTGAATTCACAATCAGTTTTATTAAACAACGACACTCTATTTAATTTACGAATTTCACATGGAAAAGGAAAATAAAAGAAAGAAAACCCTCCATATATATGTTCGAAATTCATTCTGAAAAGGGAATAAAAATAATTAATCTTGATCAGTTTAAGAATGTTCTTTGTTTTAAGATAGGTGTTATTGCTTCGTTCAGTTACGTATTTAACTCTGTGGATACTCAGTTCATTGGAATTGATTCTTCCTCTGAAGTATTCTGTTTTCTGACCTTGAACAACACGTTTTATTATCACAATGTTTTGGGCTCGTTCATTCAGTTGATTTTCCAAGGCTTATTCTTCAATAGCCCGATTCTGTGAGGCCGCAACTCCATTTAAGCTAAAATTTTCGACAGTAGTATACATGGCTTTGAAGGTATGTCCATATAGATCAAATCACTCATCTAATCCGAGTTACGTGGCACAGATGAAAAATATATTTGTTAAATTTGAGAAAATGATTTTGGTAGTGAGGGATGACAATTGAAGTGAATTCTCTCTGAAAGTTTACTAACACAGACTCCGAGGAAATTTCTTTTTCAGAAATTTTTCTCAATAGATGGCAACAAAGTAATTCCATGAAATACTACTACTGTAAGTGATTCAAATGATGAGATAAATACAGTTCGGATTGATATGGCCGTATAAAGAAAGTATTTATTTTTACACTAAGCTGTTCCTAAGACTTTGTAAAATTATAATGATGTTCTTGAAAGCAGTAGCGCGAGATTTATTCCTACCACTACTATATACAAAATTTACAAATATATAAGGAGATAAATCGGAAATTGCACCTAATGATGAAATGGATTTTCAGCGAATGCTCAGTGTTTGGAAGAATCCTTAATATTCTGCAGTTAAGAGAAAGAACAAAATTAAAATTAAGTGAAATGTGTCGTGTATGATCCCAAGAAAAAGCAGCTTATTTATGTTTATTGAGTGAAAAACCTGTTTATTTGGAATGCACGTAAAAGCAATATATAATATATGTGTTAAAGACGACAAATTAAATGTTTGCTTCTTGGAAATCCAAAAATGCTGAAAGATGAGGAGGTATTAGCAAAATCTTTCTTTACTGTACTGTATCGTAAATATTTTTCTCCTATTCCATATATAAATAAACAGATACGCTTTTATTATTAATTTATAAATGTTACACCGCAACACGACATTTATCAGAAACATATAAGACTACTTGACAAAATTTCTCGAAAAAGTTTTTGTTTCACTTTAAAATGTAAAAACTAATTTTTAGAGACTTTTGAGATTTATCTATGTGTTTTAGCAGTTGATAAATTAAATGGAGCGATTCTTAAGAAAATTATAAAGAAACATGGTTTGCGAAGTGCACATCCCTTGTTATGTTTTGTTATTCACTTCCTCTTTTACGGTTAGAAGATAAAAAGAATACGCTAAGCAACTTGATTCAAAATAACAAAATAGTATTTAATTACAATATTAATAAATTTCTCTAAAGGGGTGCTAAATTCCTCTGAAAATATCTCAATAAAAATATAATAATAAAAATACAATTTATAAAATTTATTGCATTCAAGGAATTTTATTCTTTTAATTCAGCTAATCATTTTTCAATTACAAATATAATAGCCCCACAAAATAACTATTTAGTTATCATCATAGTTATTTACAGAAGAAGTAATTTAATTTGAAAAATTATGCCTTAGGCAAAGAAACCGTTCTTTTTGAAAGAAATTATCTATTTCTACTTTTAGATTTTTCTGAAATTCATGTATAGTTTTTGATTGGGATATGGCTACCTAAACTGAGAAGTGTGTATTTTTAACTTCATTTTTATAATTTTTGAATAATTAAGCTTGCATCTTACAAATGCATCCAAATGTATGAAATATTTACTTTTCTTCAAAGGTTTTCACATCTAAATTTTTATGGGGGTCAGGAGAATAGGGATTAACCAGGGATTGATTGATTTCATATGTTCAATATGATGTGGATTTTTATAATTTCAATTAATGAGGTGAGTATCAATTTGTTTTATATGTTCGGCATATGGTCGGGCTTAATTTTGCACAGCCCCTGGCACCCCGGAACTCACCACCTGTAACGATAAATTGGGATCGGATTTCTCTATAGAAAGATCCCATGAGGCTTCTAACCCCTATTGTGAGTGACTCTCACCAAAGGGAGGAAATGTATATGTAATGCGATAAGGGGGTGTTAAGTAAGGTTTACAGAGAAGTATTCGATTGATGACCGTCTTGTCCGGGATAATCTGGGGATCGAAATTGGACTTTCTTAATGATGATTGGTTACTTTTTGCTGCGCATATGATTGATTTGTGGGCACATCTATTCGGATGATTTGTTGGTTTCTCCCGGGGAATGATGGGTGTATTAACAAATCAGCATTACTTACTATGAAGTGATTTATAGCACTTTAGATGAAATAAGGATAGAGTGTCAATAAGAGGAACATAAAATAAAATTTAGTTAAAAATGATTATTATATTTTCAACACTTTACAGTTTTCTAAAAATCAAATTGAGCTCTTAATTTATCCTTAAAGGGTATGTCAGGGGCGCTTTCTCCAATTTTCCTTTTATGCCCACATTTAGACTTACTGTTTTAATGGTTTCTTCAATCACTCTCTCTTTAAGACATCCGCCTGCCCTTCGAAGAGAGGATTTTTAAATAATTGAAAAACTAAATTTTATATGCATTATATTATAGATATTTGTTGAAAACTTAAAATAAAATGTAAAGGCATGTACATTTCAAAAATTAAATATTTTTAGCTCGAAG
This sequence comes from Nephila pilipes, assembly GCA_019974015.1. Lineage (NCBI taxonomy): Eukaryota > Metazoa > Arthropoda > Arachnida > Araneae > Nephilidae > Nephila > Nephila pilipes. The sequence goes on along the minus strand of BMAW01074389.1, from coordinate 178,563 downwards.
ATGCATAAAAATAGCAGTAGAAGTGACAGCATGACTGCCAGAACACACCCAAAACTAAAATTTAAAGGGGGCCTTTTCTATTTTCTGTAGAATTTTATTTATGAGGAATAGAGAATCTAAAATCAAAGGTTGTGCATTTCTCAGAATTATAACACTTATAATTAAATGTTATAGAATTCGTCCTTTAACAGCATACAAAAACCACTGTAAAATATTGGCTGATAAGTTACGACTTTTTATCAACAATAAATACAATAATTAGAATTATAATATTAGGAGAGATTCAAATCTAATTTCTTCTTCATAAATTCCATGAGGTTTCATAAATATTCTCCTTCCATAAAATTTTTCAATATGATATTTTGCACTGAAGCAAAAATGTGAAAATCTTGATTTTGAGAAAACACTAGAAAATACATTTCAACTCAAAACTTACCTAATTAAATAAAATTTAACATTAAAAGCCCCTGATTTGTAAGTGGATAGCAATAGTATTACTTAAAATAAGTCATAATCTTTTTCTGGTGCCTTTAAAACTTTCCTTACATATAACAGGTGTTGTATAACGCTTTCAAATTCCTGATTCTGATTGTAATCCAGCTTTTCGTATCCCTTTACAGAGAAGTAGCCCGGATTAGTAATGATCAACTTATTTCGGGAAGCTTATAACCCAACCTCCATATCACTTCGTTGCATTATGTAATTGCATCCATGCACCCAATTTCACAGTTTCAGGTAAACCTGAAGCTTTCAGCATTAAATGTTTGTCATATTATTTTCATTAAAAATTTCATTTGCTTTTCCACTGGATCTTTAGGAAGTTTATCTTTGCATCAATTTGTGAATATTTTTGGTGGCGATATTACGTAAAATATCAATGAAAACCAAACGATGAGAGTTCCACTTCTAAAAATTGAGCTACAAAAGTAATTATTAATGCTTATATCCAAGTTCTAAGTAAGATAAAGTAAAATTAAGTACCAGAAAGCTTCTACAAAATCAGACTTTAATAATAAAATGTAAAATGAAAAATCCAACTTTTGAACAAAATTCACGTTTTAAAGGTAGGCGGTTTTAACTTAAATCTTCTTTTCTAATCTTCTGGTTCTATATCATGTTTCTTCCTAAATGAATCTCAATTTTTATAGCAACTTAACATCTTCTTGATATTCTTTCTATTGTAAAAGAGATCACCGCACCAAGTCAGGATGTGAAACTCTTTCCACTCATAATCTCGAGATAGTCTTCCCATCGCTGTATTAAACTGGTAGTACTCTGATGTCATGTATTTCCTTAACATTAATACAAAATTTTTCAGAAATTCAAAAAGAAAATTGTTTGGTATGAAAATTGCTTTCTGGTCTTAAGAATGGACAACGGTAAATCCATCTTTTTGTTTCTTCAATAATAGAGAGTAACAAAATTTAATGTCAACATGGTTGTTGCCCCAATTCCCTAACTTGTTTGTGAAATGGAATTCCCCAAATAGTCTTTAAAATGGAAGTAAAAATAAAAGAAAATTGTCAGCTCTTGATCAAGACTCTTGGAAATCATCACTCGAATGAAGAGAATGTTTTTGAAGGTTGCTGACCTGTAGCAAGAACTCTAGAAAATAATAGACATTTATAGTGAGGCATTTCTTTGAAATTTATTTGTATTTGGAGGATTATGTAAAAATTTTAATACTCTTCAAAGGCAATTCATATTATCATGACAGCAAGTTTTCCATTTAATGGTTCCAAAATCAAGGCCAAATTTTTGTAAGGGTAAATTTTCTGGCGAAGGAGGCCTGGCAACCCAAAACATTCGCACATTTTCTGATGAGAATAGAGTGTAGAAAACACATCAAACTATAGTTTCTGTTTTGCCTTGAAACAAGCTCAATACAGATGAGGTGAAGTTGCTAAATTCATTCAAATGTGTTCTTCACAAAATACATTCAACCAAACATGAGCCCTCATTACCAATACAGTACACGCCGCCCCTATCCGACACATTTTTCCCTAGCACGAATAATAATAATATGTTAATAATCACAAAAGTTAATACAAGACAGATTATTATTAATAACTACCGATAGCACTGATTTCAGTTGGGAAGTTGGATACATTGGCTGATGCGTAACAGTCAAAACTTCAGTGAAATTTTGCTACCATGTTATGGAGGAGATTAGAAGCAGCCTCTAGAAGATGTAATGTAATTGTCTATTAATGTGGTACATTGATGATGAGTATCATGGGATCTTTTGGCGTGACCTCATCAGCTTCGCCTCACATTCAAGTGAGCAGAATTTTGATGCCTGAGTTGAGCACACCATATTTCCACACTACGCGAGAATGAAGACATAAGATTTTGACCATATTTAACGAGAAAACCCCCTCTATCCTATGGGTCTTTTTGTGGTATCAGGGAGGTTAGAACCTGACCCGTGAAAACAACGCCAGCCGAAAGCGATTTAGTGGTCCTGGTGGCAGATCTCTGAGTCTGCGCCATGGCTACCGAGGAAATGAAACCCACTTCAAAATAGAACACTAATAGGGATATCAATTGTGAGAGTTTGTAACTGTGGAGATATGACCCATTTTTATTTGACGCAAAAAGGTCAATAATAATGGATTTCAGGAACCACCCAAAATGAAATTATGGAAAATAAAACTTTAGATAACCCCCTTTTAGATAACTCATTAATTTCATTCAAAATTTCCTAATTAAATGTATCTGTATTTACGTAAAAATAATATTTCAATGATACAAATTCCTGACTCTCACTGGTATGTTGAAAAATATTTTTAAATATTTCCATATTTAGAGATTTTTATATATTTACTCTCACAGACAAAATTAAATAAATATTTCTTGGTCAGTTATTTCGGAAGCTATAAGAACAATAATTTTTAAGGTTTAAAACTGTTACTAGCATGTTTATAGTGCATGTATTTTTAATTAATAATTAATACTTAATGATAAACATACAGAGGATTAAAAAGCATTAGGTATATTATTATTCATAGCATAGTTCATAAACTCCTCTGGCTTAGTTATTTAAAAAGTAATTAGCTGTAACTGAAAATATCTGTAAAAGTTAATATGTTTGACATTGTTTGGAAGTGAGATGAATTTATGTTAATTTATTAATTATGTTTACATAATTTAATTCTGAAGCCATATATTTTCTTAGATGTATTTATAGACAGAATTTATATTAATTGTTCTTTAAGAAAATTTCGGTTTCAAATAATTTAATACTATCACCGGAAATTACTTCAGTGTTAATTTTTAAAGGTGATGATGAGAACTCGCAAAAGAAATGAAACTACAGTGAAGATTTATTTAGAAAACTGCTTTTATTAAACAATAGAATATGTAAAGTAATGTCATAGAACACAAATAATCATTGCCACCAAACTCTTTTCTTTGGATTAAAAGAAATCCTCTTCAAATGCTGATTATCATTGCACAATGTTCAACAAAGTTGATAATAAAATTTTTAAAAACTAATCTGCTTGAATATAATTTTATAACAAGCAGGGACTTCTTAGTTTATAGTGCATTAAAGTGTATTTATTGTTTAGATCTTTTAATTTTTGAAAAATAAAATCAACTCAATAACAAAACCTACTTCTTCGGGAATACTTAGATTTTAGAGCTAAATCTTTCAAATAGATTTTATTATTTGGATCTTCGGACCACACAGGATAAGCATCAATTTGGCTTTTAAATTGTGTATTCTTTGGAAAAATTATAAGTCTGCATATTATTGAAATTGTTTTTGGATTGACCAACATTGACGAACACGGTGGAGCGCGTAATTTTTCATGGATGCGAAGTATTGATTTCACCTGTCTAGATCTGATTTATTAAAATGTTTAAAGGAGAGTTGATGGGAGCATGTTCGGAGATTTATGGTTATGTTTTGGGTTCCATGTATACATTTTCGAGAGTCAAAACTTTCTGCTGGCACTTTTGGTCTCTTTTAATTCTATTAATAATAATAATAATATGTATGAGTATGTATATATATGAAATATGTAATAATATTATTATATGCATAATAATAATAATATGCTCACTCTTCTTCTTATATAATATGCTCCCATGTATGTATGATTGCTTATATGTATAAATATATGTAGTATGTATGTATGTAACTTGTATATAATAACCCATGTATATGATTATACTACTTATATAATAATAAAATAATAATATATAATAACACTTATATCCAACTCTTCTTTCAACAATATGTAATAATATGTATGTATGTATGTAATAACTTATATAATTATATCTATAGTATATGGTGATGTGTGTGGCTTATTGTGTATGTTAACCAACAACCGTAATTAATACATCCATGTGTGTGGCAATATGATTGACCAATGATAAGTAATCAATACGTAATGACAACGGCTGGCGTAGTAATAACCAGCCAATAATGTCAATAGACGAAATATTGTGTCAGCATTGACCAATACGTAATGGTGCAGCGGTAATGATAATGTCAATATTGTGTCATGTGTATCAACAACAATGACCAATAATAATTAATATTATCCAATACTTGACCAATATTAATGAGTTGTGTACAGTATTATTAAACAATGTTGTGTCAGCGTATGCTCAATAGTAATATACGTATTGATAATGAATTAATGTGTATATTAATATCATCAGCTCCAACCAATAATATGGAGTTTGTGTGAAAGTACATTTTGTGTGTGTGTGGTAATAATTTCAGATGAACCAATATTATTGTGTGTGTGTGTCTATTACTATTAGTGTGTAGTATGGAGTTATTGTGTGTGTGTGTGTGTGTGTCAGATGAATGAATAACTATTAATGTGTGTAATGGCCAATATATATATATATATATATATATATATATATATATCTAAGTAAAGAAAATTTTAAAATCCCTAATTTCAATTGAATCATTTGGTTTAAAATAATTTAGAGCTTTTGGTACAAAAACACAATAATACATTTTTCCTCTCTCTAAAGAGTAAATTGAGATTCTATATTCTGCATTTAGAGATTACATTACACTATACTATTATTTAATTTGTAATAAATATACTTTAAAAGATATATTGACTAACATATTCTTTCCAATTACTAAATATAAATAATCCGTTACCAGTTCAAAAGTTAAATTTCCTAACATAAATTTGAAGATGTTTGAATTAAAAAGCATATAATGCTTTATATTACTAGGACGAACATTCGAGGAACGTTTTCTCTCTC
>BMAW01074389.1:157308-173291 GCA_019974015.1 Nephila pilipes | reverse complement strand
CGAATATTTTATTTTACAGCTTAAAAATAAATAGAATGATTTAAAAAGAGAAAGTTTGACTTCGAAATATGAACCAAAATTATAACTATAAATTTTGAAATATGTTTCCTTAATAACTTTAAATATTTTAATAAATTGATTTTAGGAGAAATTCACATTTTCTGTATCTATGAAAAAATACGTCAATTTTACTGTTTCACATTGTTAATAATCTTAAAATAATTTCTATTATTATGTAGGACTATAATTTTTTCCGAAAGAATAACGCAATTTAAAGCCAAATTGATGCTAAGACTCTGTGTGTATCCGAAGATCCAAAATAATAAAATCTATTTGAAAGATTTAGCTCTAAAATCTAAGTATTCCGAAGAAGTATGCCTTGTTACTTGAGTTGATTTTATTTTTCAAAATTAAAGATCAAACAATAAATAATTTAATGCACTATAAACTAAGAAGTCCTGCTGTTTATAAAATTATATTTCCCAACATACAGATTAGTTTTTAAAAACTTTTATTATCAACTTTGTTGAACATTGTGCACGATAATCGCATTGAAGAGGATTTAATCCAAAGAAATATTTTTCTGGTGTAAGTAATGCGATTACGAAGTTCTATGCACATTACTTTACATATTCTATTGTTTAATAAAGCAGTTTTCTAAAGCAATAAATCTTCACTGTAAATACTTTTGCGAGTTCAATACCTTTAAAAATTAATTTCGAAGTAATTTCCGTATAGTATTAAATTATTTGAAAAACTCGGAAATTTTCTTAAAGAACAATATAAATTCGTCTATTAAGTAAATACATCTTAAGAAAATATACTGTGAATTAAATTAAGTGTAACAAATATAATTAATAAATTAACATAAATTCATCTCACTTCCAAACAATGTCAAACATATTAACTTTACAGATATTTCAGTTACAGCTTCAATACTTTTTAAATAACTAAGCCGAGTGAGTTTATGAACTATGCTTATGAATAATATAAATTAATGCTTTTTAACTTGTATGTTTATCATTAAGTATTAATTATTAATTAAAAATACATGCACTATAAACAGTTATAGTAAATACTTTAAACCTTAAAAAAATTATTCGTTCTTATAGCTTCCGAAATAACTGACCAAGAAATATTTTATTTAATTTTGTCTGTGAGAAATATATAAAAAAATCTCTTAAATATGGAAATATTTAAAAATATTTTTTCAACATACCAGTGAGAGCTCGAATTTGTATCATTGAAATATTATTTTACGTAAATGATACATTTAATTAGAAATTTTAATGAAATTAATGAGTTATTCTAAAAAGGGGTTATCTAAAGTTTTATTTTCCATAATTTCATTTTGGGTGGTTCCGAAATCCATTATTATTGACTTTTTTGCGTCAAATAAAAATGGGTCATATTTCCACAGTTACAAACTTCACAATTGATATCCTATTAGTGTTCATTTTGAAAGCGGTTTCATTCTTAAAGCTGTAGCCATGGCAGACTAGAGATCACAATTGCGGACCACTAAATCGCTTGGCGTTGTTTTCGTCAAGCCGTAGGTTCAATCCCTGATACCACAAAAGACCCATAGGATAGAGGGGTTTTCTCGTTAAATATGGTCAAAATCTTATGTCTTCATTCTCGCGTAGTGTGGAAATATGGTGTGTCAACTCAGGTATCGTACCCGTCACTTGAATGAGGTTGAAGTTTACGAGGTCAGTTGCCAAAAGATCCCATGATACTCATCAATGTACCATTAATAGACAATTACATTACATCTTCTAGAGCATGCTTCTAATCTCCTCCATAACATGGTATAAATTACCTCTCTAGTTTTGACTGTTACGCATCAGGCCAACTTCCCCAACTGAAATCAGTGCTTATCGGTAGTTATTAATAATAATCTGTCTGTATTAAACTTGCGGATTATTAACATAGATATTATTATTCGTGCTAGGAAAAAATGTCGGATAGGGCAAGTGTGTAATTAAGGCTATAATGAGGCTCGCTGTTTATTGAATGTATTTGTGAAGAACACATTTTGAATGAATTTGAAGAACTTCACCTCATCTGTATTGTTTGTTTCCAAGGCAAAACAGAAACTATACTGCGATGCGGTTTCTACACTCTATTTTCCTATCAGAAAATGTGCGAATGTTTCGTTGTACTTCCTTCAGAAAATTTACTCCTTACAAAAATTTGGCCTTGATTTTGGAACTATTAAATGGAAAACTTGCCGTCATGATAATATGAATTGCCTTAGAAGAGTATTAAAATTTTACATAATCCTCCACAAATACAAATAAATTTCAAGTAAGAAATGCCTCACTTAAATGTCTATTATTTTCAATTTTGGCAGTCAGCAAACTTTCAAAAACATTCTCTTCATTCGAAGTGACGGAAGAGTCTTTGATCAAGAGCTGACAATTTTTATTTTTATTTCCATTTAAAGACTATTTAGAATTCCATTTCACAAATGTCAAGTTAGGAATTGGGGTACTCAAATCCTATGTTGACATTAAATTTTGGTTACGATTTCTATTATTGAAGAAACAAAAGATGGATTACCGCTGTCCATTCTAAGACCAGAAAGCAATTCTGCCTACCAAACAATTTTTTGAATTTCTGAAAAATTTTATATTAATGTTAAGGAAATACATGACATCAGAAAGTACTACCAGTTTACTGATACAGCGATGGGAAGACTATCTCGAGATTAAGTGAGTGGAAAGAGTTTCTCACATCCTGACTGGTGATCTCTTTTACAATAGAAATATCATAGCGATGTTAAGTTAAGCATAGAAAAAAAAATTGAGATTCATTTAGAAGAAAATATGATATAGAACCAGAAGATGAAAGAAGGATTTAAGGTATCCGCCTACCTTTAAAACGTGAATTTTGTTCAAAAAGTTGATTTTTTTCATTTACATTTTATTATTAAAGCCTGATTTTGTAGCTTTCTAAAATAGTTTCAATTTTGTTTCTATCTTACTTAGAACTTGAGTTATAAGTATTTTAATAATTGTTTGTGTCAATTTTTTAGAAATGGAACTTTAATGTTTGTTTTCATTGATATTTTACGTAATATCGCCACCAAAATATCTTACAACATGCAAGATAAATTTCCTAAGATCCAGAAAGCAAATGAAATTTTTAATGGTGTAATATGACAAACATTACCAAAGGAAGTTTGTGTTTGTTTGAAAACTGTGAAATTGGGTGCATATGATGCAATTATATAATTTAACGAAGGATATGGAGGTTGCTTATAAGTCTTAAATAAGTTGATCATTAATAATCCGGGCTACTTCTCTGTAAAGGGATACGAAAAGTTGGATTACAATCGAATCAGGAATTTGAAGCGTTATACAACACCTGTTATATGTAAGGAAAGTTTTAAAGGCAATCAGGAAAAAAAGACGACTTATTTAAGTAATACATATAGTCCACTTTACAAATCAGGGGCTTTTTAATGTTAAATTTTTATTTAATTAGGTAAGTTTCTGAGTTGAAATGTATTTTCAGTGTTTTCTCAAAATCAAGATTTTCATTATTTGCTTCAGTGCAAAATATCATATTGAAAAAATTTATGCATATAATATTATGAAACTTTCATGGAATACTCTATGAAGAAGAAATTAGGATTTGAATCTCTCCTAATATTATAATTTAATTACTTTGTATTTTATTGTTGATAAAAGTCGTAACTTATCACACATTTTTACAGGGTTTTTTTTTTTTTTGTATGTTAAAGGACGAATTCCTATAAATATTTAATTATAAGTGTTATAATTCTGATAAATGCACAAATCCTGATTTAGATTCTATTCCTCATAAATAAAATTTACAGAAATAGAAAATACCTCTCTTTAAATTTCAGTTTTGGTGTTTTGCACAAGTGTCGTTTTACTGCTATTTTTATGCATCTTTCGAGCTAAAATATTTAATTTTTTTGAAATGTATGCCAATTTTACATTTTATTTTAAGTTTTCAACAATATCTATAATATAATGCATATAAAAATTTAGTTTTTTCAATTATTTAAAAAAATCCTCTTCGAAGGTAGGCGGATACCTTAAAGAGAGAGTGATTGAAGAAACTATTAAAACAGTAAGTCTAAATGTAAGTATGCTTGTACAAATTGGCAGTGCCCCCTTTACACTTTTAAGGATAAATTAAGAGCTTCACTTGATTTTTAGAAAGTTCAAAGAAAATTGTAATAATTGTAATTTTTTAACTAAATTCTTATTTATGTTCTATTAATTTATCCTTATTTACCTAAAGTTATAAATTACAGTAAGTAATGCTGATTTGTTACACCTACTATTCCCTGGAACCAAATAAATTAACTGAATAGATGTGTTTTACAACAATATGTGCAAAATCTTCAATTAATATTAAGAAACAATTTCATCCAGATATCTCGGTTACATTTGTCAATAATAATTAAATCCTTACAATACCCTTACGTATTATATATTTCCCTTGTGAAGCTACTACTAGTAGAAGCCATAATTTTATAGAAATTTTATCGTTACAGGTAGAAAGTCAAAAAAGTAAGCAAAAAATAAGTTTTAATTATGCTGAATATATGTAAATAAATATACTTACAATAGGATTATAAAATTACATTATATTAATATATGAACAATTAACTTAAGTATCCTTTGTTTAATTCTATAAAAATTTAGATGTGAAAATCCCTTTGAAGAAAATATTTACATTTGGAGGCATTTGTAAGATGCAGTTAATTATTCAAAAAATTATAAAAAAATGAGTTAAAATACACTTTAAAGACAGCTATATCCTAATCAAAAAACTATACATGAATTTCAGGAAAAAAAAATCTAAAAGTAGAAATAGATAATTTCTTTAAAAAGAACGGTTTTGCCTAAGGTGACAATTTTTTCACTAAATTAATATTTTCTGTAAATAACTATGATGATAACTAAATAGTTATTTTAGGCTATTATATTTGTACTGGAAAATGATTAGCTGAATTCAAAAGAATAAAATTCCTCTTGAATGCAATAAATTTTATAAATTGTATTTTTTATTATTATTATATTTTTATTGAGATATTTTCAGAGGAATTTACACCCTTTAGAGAAATTTATTGAAGACAGAATTAGATTACTATTTTGCATATTTTGAATCGTTGCTTTTTAGCGTATTCTTTTTATCTTCTAACCCGTAAAAGAGGAAGTGAATAAATAAAACATAACAAGGGATGTGCAGTCTCGCAAACCATGTTTCCTTATAATTTTCTTAAGAATCGCTCATTTAATTTATCAACTGCTAAAACACATAGATGTTCCTTAAAGTCTCTAAAAAATTAGTTTTTACATTTTAAAGTGAAACAAAACTTTTTTCGAGAAAATTTTGTCATAGCCTTATATGTTTCGATAAATGTCGTATGCGGCAGTAACATTTATAAAATTAATAATAAAAGCGTATCTGTTTATTTAGTATGGAATAGGAGAAAAAAAATATTTACGATACAGCACAGTAAAGAAAGATTTTGCTAATACCTGATCTTTCAGCATTTTTGGGATTTCCAAGAAGCAAACATTTAAGTTCTTGTTGTCTTTAACACATATATTACATTACTTTTACGTGCATTCCAAATAAACAGGTTTTTCACTAAATAAACATAAATAAGCTGCTTTTTTTTTCTTGGGATCATACACGACACATTTCACTTAATTTTAATTTTGTTCTTCTCTTAACTGCGCAGAATATTAAGGATTCTTCCAAACACTGAGACTCCGCTCCTTTTCGAAAAATCCATTTCATCATTAGGTGCAATTTCCGATTTATTCTTATATTTGTAAATTTTGTATATAGTAGTGGTAGGAATAAATCTCGCGCTAATGCTTTCAAGAACATCATTATAATTTTTACAAAGTCTTAGGAACAGCTTAGTGTAAAATAAATACTTATACGGCCATATCAACTGAACTGTATCTCATCATTTGAATCAACTTTTACAGTAGTAGTATTTCATGGAATTACTTGCTGCTATCTAGCGCTGAGAAAAAAATTTCATGAAAAGAAATTTCCGAGTCTGTATAGTGGGAACTTTCTCAGAGAGAATCAGCTTCACTGTCATCCTCACTACCAAAATCATTTTCAAATTTAACAAATATATTTTTCATCTGTGCCACGTAACTCGGATTAGATGAGTGATTTGATCTATATGGACATACCTTCAAAGCCATGTATACTACTGTCGAAAATTTTAGCTTTTAAACGGAGTTGCGGCCTCACAGACCGCTATTGAAGAATACCTTGGAAAATCAACTGAATGAACGAGCCCAAACATTGTGATAATAAAACGTGTTGTTCAAGGTCAGAAAACAGAATACTAGAGGAAGAATCAATTCCAATGAACTGAGTATCCAATAGGGGGGAGGAACATATTGAATGGTCTGTGAGACCACACGTTCCTTGTTAAGAGTTAAGGTATTTTTTTTTTCCATTTGGAAAAAAAAATTATACTTTACTGAACATCCTTTTCAAAGACTTACTTTTTAAATATCTAAAATTAAATACGAGTTGAAACCGACAGGAATAAGAAACATAATACTTTAGCTAAGAATTCAAAAATTAATATTATAATTTAACTTAGTCATTTTCGGTCTTAGAAAAATTCTTGTACAGCATATTGCTAAAATGGCATTAAACACTTACATATGAACAGTAAAACTTTTTTCAGAGAAACCTTAGTGTTTTCAACTTTAGTCAAATAAGGAATATTATAAATGCAGAAACAACTCAGAAGAAATAAATCAATAAGTATTACGATATGCATTCAAGGAGAAAAATCCTTCTAATTAAATTAAGATTAAATATGTAACTAAGCAAGGTAAAATAAGAGATCGAATATATTTAAATCGAATCATCATTTATAGTTATACAATCACACAATTACAAAACCCAAAATTGATTATATTGATGAGCTTTCAAATTATTATATTAGGTATTGTTATTATATTTCAAAACAAATATTACTTCCATTATTGAATATTTTTTTTTATTATTATTTGTGAACGCTAATGTTATTTGCTAATATTTCTTGTATGTTTTATTTTTATAAAGTTATTTTTGCGTTGTTGCAATTTAATAAAATAATAAAATGATTTAGATTTAATTTTTCTTTTCAGTAAAATTATGTAATTTAAAGTAAATTCGATAATGTTTTTAATTCAAAAATATATATCTGAGGCTAATATATTTCATTGTGTAGTTACTGAAACATTTACGAACCTAAAAATATACAATTCCTCATTTAGGTAAAATATTTATTAAATGTTTCAAAGCATAACTCAGTGATATAATTTTCTTGTATATTGGAGATATGGTGAAAATTTCTACCAGATTGTTCCTGAAGGGATTTGTATAAATCCATTTTCACTATTTTTAAACATTTCACGATACAGTATTTAAAATAAGTTTAGTAGTTTATCTATAAAATGCAATTAAGGTATAAAGAAAATCAATCAATAATTGTAAAATATCATACACAGTTAACATCTTATGTTAGAGGTTTTGAAAATAAACTATCAGATATTTTAAGACAAAACTTCTAATAGATTCAATACACCCACTCTTATTTACAAAAGTGTTTCGGTATTTATTCAACTCATAAAGCAGCTCCTTGAAATAGAACAGATTTCTGTTAATGAATACTCATTAAATGAAATTTGCAAGAAACCTTATATTTTCTTTTCACATTCCTCATCGTTCCAATTACTTAAAATTCTACTTCCAGGAGGAATACAGTTATCTTAATGTTTCTAGCTAAACCATTTCATCATAAAGAAACGTCTCTGATTTATTTGATTGACCAACATTTATTACAAATAATTTCATTAAAATCCTGTAACAGAATCGCTATTCTTAGGAATAAGGCCAACGATAGCTAAAATCATTTGTCAGTTAACAAAATAGAAATAAATTAACAATGCTTTAGGGAATCCTTGAGTGACATGTTTCAAATAAAGAAGGAAATATGTATATGATATGAAACAAATGACACCCTTATTGGAAAAGACAGTGTAATTTAAATGAAGGTAAAAGTGTAAAATGCCATGTGCGCATTAGGCTCAATTTTTTTTGAAATATCTTATTAAATAATACAGTTTTGTTATTTCTTATAAAATGTTTCATTTAATTTAAATCCTAAAAGATGCGTATCAAGCCTTATTGGATTTTAACAAAAAATATATATAAAGATAGAATATAATTGATTTACAATGAACAATACATTTACATGCTATGATTTATATCAAAAGTTTTATTTTCATATCAAACTTGTAATTTGTAAGTCAATTCTGATACCATTGATTTGCATCATCTTATTAAAATAATGAAAATATATGTATCATTGGTAACGCAATTTAGTAACAAGCAAGATATGCTTTGAAAGAATTATCTGTAATTTGCAGCAACTAATATATTACTCAATAAATGATAATAGAATCACGTATGTGACAAAAAAAATATTTTTATGTTTCTTACTTCAGAGGTTTATATTTTAAATAAAAAACAGTATCTCTCCTGAAGTAGAAACATTTTTTTAGATTTCTGAGAGACATTTAAAACGATTAGACATAATGTAAATTTTTGGATTCAATTAAATTTAAATACAATTTTCAAATTAGAAAAGCATGGCAAAGAATAGAAAAAATAATTTTATACAAATTTCAAAAGCAAAACAATAATATGCAGTAAGTTATGCATACGTTTCATATAATATATCTGTTCATTACTGTAAGATTTACATGTTTAGTGTGTGAAATATAATTGTAAAACCTGTTTGGTATATAGCTGGCAATACTTCATGAATTTTAGGTAAAAAATAAGCTTTTGGATAAACTTATTTTTTTTTAATTAAACTTTTTTCAATTATTCTTAAAGTCATACATATATATATATATATATTGAGATACAAGCTTTATGTCTCACAATAGATGTAATTTTTTGTACAGTAAGCGATTTTCTTCATAGAAAAAGTAGCTGATGATCTTAATAAAGTTAACTTTTTTTTGCCCAAGATTTTTCTAGAAACATTGCATCTAGAGTACTATATATTGATGAAATATTATTAATCATGTTGATAATATAGAGATTGCTAAAGGAAAATTACTTAAAAAATTTGAATATGATTCCAATAAATCCGATACATTTCATGATTAAACATGGTGATATTCATAGATTTTACGTAATATAAAAATATATATTTAAATAAAATATATATCAATAAAGCACCTATTTTAACATTAATAAGAATATGTAACACTTTTTTTTCAATTTTAATCTATGAGAAATAAAAAAAAAATATTAAAGATCTAATCCAAATGAGCAAGAGGAGAAAAAATAGTATTTTAATATGGTTGATAAAACAATGTTTACTTTTTAAGTGCTTCAAAATTCTTGGTTCTTTACACAGTAAAAGCTTGAGAAAAATATTTTTTCTATAAGCATCTAATGAAAATTTTAATATTTATTTATTTTTCTATGCATTTTCTAACCTTTCCTACTTGAAACTTATACACTACTGACTATTAAAAGTACTACATGAAAAAGAAATGTAAATAACAAAATAATATTTATCGGACAAATTTATTATACAAAAAATAACTAGTGTTTAAACTTTCAAGAAATTTGGTTTCATAGATCATGCTAGATCAGTATCCTGCATAACCTACTTTTGCAGCAATAACAGCTTGCATATACCAAGGCATTTAATCAAACGGAAATTGGATGGCATGTACAAGTACAGCTGGTCATGAAGCTTCAACACGATGTCATATAGTTCATCGACTGTAGGGACTCTCATAATGAGACAATTGGTAGACAGCCATTAATTAGATATTTTATAGTGCTCAGTGATCTAGAGAACGTGTTGGCCAAGCAAGCAGCCAATTTTTTTTTCTGTATGAATAAAGGTCCTTAGAATACGAACAACAAGCTATCGTTGATTATCCTCCAGACAAGTAGCGTTTCACAGGGTTCGAAGAAAGGGTAAAGCCATGGGCCTTAACATACCAGAAATGTAACGGCTACTGTTTAAAATGCCATCAATGGAAACAAGAGGTGACCAAGGCGTGTTACCAATGACACTCCATACCATCTCCTCAGATGATAGATCAGCATGACAATGTCAAAAACACGCTCTCCACGATATTTCCAAACGCGGAAGTAACCATCATAATGTTGTAAATGGAACCAGGATTCGTCATACAATTGCTCCATATAGGCCTGTCGTTGATAAGGCACCGTCGTTCACCATTGAAGGCACTTTTGTCTGTGATATAGCATCAAGAAAAGTCGAAGCCATGGTCGTTCAGCGGACAGTTCATGTTAATACAAACGTCGTTTAATTATTCGTGCTGATACATGTTGTCTTGCAAACAATCCCATTGCTGGACTAAAGAATTGTGACGTGGCTGTATGATCCATTAAAGCTATCCAAATAACTAGTTTGAATACTCGTATGTTAGTGATAGTGGGCTTTTGGGATCCAGCACGTCGTTTCATATCACCATCCTGAGCCATCAATTCCATTTCCTGCGTCAGTCACAGTTTTTCAACCCACTCGAGCAGCAATACTACTATACGATAAACCACAATACTGGTAGGATGTTCTTCGACCTCGATCACAATCAGAAACGTTCTGGTAAGAAATTCTCCATTTTATTCGAGTATGACATCAATTTTTCACCAGATAACAACGTTAAGATGAAATTTGCGTTTGAGGAACTTGCTGTACGATTTCTTCATTTAAACACATTGTAGATTTCGCTACCGGCGCCTACTTTGCATAAATACTTTGAAACACTAATCACTTTCAAATAACAGCATCTTCTTCCTGTCATATAAATTACACGTGTTTAACGCATCCCTTTCTTGGTGTAGTAATTTTAATGACCAGTAATGTGCATTAAGCGGACACAAAAAATAACAAACAGGGATGTGGTAAATGAATTTAAAGGATTATTTTATTCAATTGAAACAAATAGGATTTCATCAATCATAGTGATATATATGTTTGAATAAGTCAAATCAGAATTAATTAAAAAAATGTATTTTATAAAAAAGTACATTTTGAATGAATTGTTACACAGGATTTTATCTAATGAAACTAATTTACATAAAATAAGCTTATTTTTAATATCAGCATTAATCTGGAAATGAGAATGCTCAAAGGATACTTAATTGATATTGCTTGTGCCTTTTCTTTAATTTAAAGAGTATTGAATATTGGTTTTCAATACTGTAGTTTAAATTTTAGTTCTCTTATTTCATAAAGTATTTTTTTATTTCTTAAGGGTTTTTTTGTTAATTGCTATGTTTATTTGCAAATTCACTTTTTTTGTCCTTTCGTTTTATTGCTCTTTTATAAAAGAATTAATTTAATAAATTGAATTATTAAATATGTGTTATTATTCCTCATTATTCATCTTAGACATAATACTTTTCCAATAGTTTTACACTCACTCCTTTAAATTTCATTTCTAAGCGACTTTGTTTTACATGCTTATTTTCCTAATGAAACGGAAGTAGTGAAGCACATGTACATTGTATTCGTGAATTGAAATTCTCTTAGGCTTTGTGACAAATATAAAATATGAATTGTCAGGCTAAGTGCCATAATCATCACTTGACCTTCATTTTCAGTTATGAAGTCTGTCTCTCACTACTCTCGAGTTGCATTTTAAAGTGACGTTAGTAAATAATCAATAACTTTTTGAATAAACATTATACATCAATATGAAGATAATACAAATGTTTGGAAAAGTATTTCTGAGATTTAAGAAAATATTCATCCTTTAAAATTTTTATTTTCATTAATAAACTCGTTAAGCAGTTTCTCCTTATGATAAGTTTTAAATTTGAGGAAAATGACTTTTTTCCCTTCATGTAATATTTTTCTTTCAGTTGCCACTTGATATGCTAAAAATTATGTATTTATTCTTAATGAATTATGGTGAGTATTTTTATTAATATTTCTTGATTGAATATCATTTTAGAGAAAAATGTGAGCTTTGATTGACGGAACGTGAAAGTTCGACCTTTCATTGAATAAAGAGACTCTTGAACTAATATCTAATATTTCTGCAATGAAGCACACGAGAAATTTGGTTAATGTAGTAGCTATCAATATTGTTTATATTCAAATACTTGGTTAAAGTTATGATCATTATTAGATTTCAGAAATAATACATAAAATAAAATAGTTCAGTGTTTAGATTTATAACAGAGGAACATATATCCATAAAAACGTAACACTAACAAGCTAGTTCCCGAAAGAAATAAAATATTTGAAGATATGGTTTTATACTTGAACGAAGACATATCACAAATTTTAAGCGTGTAATTTTCTCAAACTCTCATCAAAAGAAATTTATTCCATTTGTGAAATGCAATAAATCTTAAGAATCTCAGTCAATTTGTGAAACAAAATATCAGTCATTATATTAAATATATATATATCATAATATACTAGCCGAAATTCTAAGTGATGCCAGAATGTCCTTCGATGAGATTCTGATATTGTTTCACCTAACTATAAATTAAATCAGTAAGAACTAGGTCACTAGAATTCTGGAAATAAGAATTTTGTATAATAATTACTTTTCGATGAAATGCCAGCATTTTATCAAGTCAAAGCTTCCTCTTAACCAATGAGTAATTTCTGCCCGACAGAAAGCTAATAATTTGCTGGAAGACTATAACTTAACTAGAAGTCTTGGTTGTAATGTCAAAAGATAAAATTAAGTGCTATCGCCTCTTTTTCTTTTTTTTTTTCCTCTTCTACTCCTACCATTTCTCCTCCTCGTCTATTATTTTAGAGAAAGTGTCTTTTGCTATTTAAATGAGGATTTGCCTCCCTTTTAAAGATGATCTCAATTAACACTAATTAGTTTTTTTAAGAAACTTTTACAATAATAATACTTTAGTTGAAAAGAAATTATATCAAAAATTTACTTTAAGGAGTCTATTTACTTTACAAGTTTAATTTTATAAGCTATATACTTGTAGGATACAGAAAAATGTATTGAGTAGTTACTACCTTTTTACAAGGTTACTGTTCTTAAACAATATCTATAAACACTTTTAAATTTTCTTCTTAAATGAATATATAATTGTCAAACTTTTTTATTTAATGCGAATCAGTTGAAATTGATAAATTCGGGAAATCAGTTAAAATAGATGAATTCTGAAAATCAGTTAAAATTCATAAATTCGTACCAAACATTTGAGTTTTTTTTTTAAATAGATATTTTCTTTATAACTTTTTTAATTGTAGAAGAAATAATTTTTAATGTTTTTAATGATGAAAAGAAATGTAATATTTTTCTTTCTATTTATCACTCATCTCTTGAGAAGTACATATCTATATCTAAACACGTGGGATCATATTCATTATTTTTTACACTTATAAAATTGAAAATTATTATTAATAATATAATCCGAGTACCCTAAATATTCATTCACATTATGTTTTGTCTACTTTGATTGTTGGTATTTATTGCAATAAAAACGTAACACTAACAAGCTAGTTCACGAAAGAAATAAAATATTTGAAGATATGGTTTGATACTTGAACGAAAACAATTTAAAAAAATCTGTCTACAGAATTCACTTACATAACACGTCTGGAAATATCTTATTACCAAGCAAAAATTACGTATTTGGTCTTCAGGAACTTTATGAAGAAATAGTTTCCCACAAAGCAGACCGTAATTGATAAAAAATGCCTAAATTTGTTAGTACGTCGAAAAATAGGTAACTGTTTTGAATGAAAAATCGTAATGCATCAGAAGCAATTTCCCCCTAAATGACTTGTTAAAATATCAATACGATTTTAGAAAATTTGAAGGATTTATTTAATATATATATATATATATATATATATATATATATATATATATATATACATAAATTTGCTTCCTAAATTTCTCTGAATTGGAAATAATATTCTTATAAAATATTAGAATACAAGACTAAATTCTGAAATGACTTTTACTGGAAAAATGTTTCAACCACAATTTAATTTTAAGTAACATAAGTCAAAAACGAATTCCTTAAGATGAAATAAAGCAATTGAAGAAAGTTACAATTTCACTTTGGGGAGAAGAAAAAAATACCTTATAAATATTGCTCAAATATTGCTTTTGAATCAACATTGAAAAGGAGAAACCAAAATGATAATTGAAGATTGACCACGTACTTGCTTAAAAAGCTCTAACAACGAAGTCAAATCCTGATTAGGTCTTTCTCAACATTTTTACATCTTGTCACACAAATAATTATATTTCGTATTTATCTAATAAAAATTATTATTTCTGATGATAGCTTGTATAAGAACTAGGACTGAACACTAAATGCCACTAAAACTGATAAATTGTTTTTTTTTTTACATTTTTATTAATAATTTTAAAAATAAGGTATTGACTATAATAGTATGCTATAGCGATGTTGCAGAGTTTCAAATTGTTAATCACAGAATTTCATGTGCAAAATATAATTTATCTATATTGTTTAAATATTAAATTTAATATGTAAGAGCTAAATGCGAAGACCTTCAAATATTTGCAGAAAATTTTTAAATCAATTATTTTTTACTTAAGAAATTTTAAACGTTAAAAAATGTTTAATATTTCATTCAATATCCGAAGGGTTCAATATGCCTATAATATAATATTATCCATTCCTAGGTTAATAGGCTCAATTATGTTGCACGTATAATAAGTATGATCAAATGGTGTGTTAAGAATTTATTCAATTCTGTATTTTTAGATAATTTATACACTTTAATTGACAATTATTTATATTCAATTTTATTTTTTCCTCTAGTGTATATGCTAACGAAAGTTTTCATTAAGTGATACTCTGGATTCTGTTGGAGTACACTCTTTGGTACTTACCTCACTTTTTAAACAATTTAATCGTATTTAAATTAAATTATACTGAGCTAAAATAAAAATTAAAATGTGTAGTTTGGCATAGCAATTTTAATTAATTAAAACATTTTGGAAGTTAATTTAATATAAAATTTTTGCATGAATATTCCCCATATTTCGATTTGTAGATCAAAATATTCTGATTGTTGATTTCGCCTGATTATTTATATAAAGATGGATTTATCTTAGTAATTTTTTCGATTTATATTCTATCTTGCATAGTTAAATTATTGTTTTGCTTTGTTCAAAAATTGAAAATGTAGGAATTGAAAAATACCAGAGTATCTTCTTTCTTTCTCATCTAAAAATTCTAAAAACTGTAATTAGTTTACATTCTTTAAAGGTCAATTGCCAGACAAAATGTTTTTAGTAATGAGGTTTAAATAAATGAGATTGATACTTTTATACTGAAATCATATTATTAAATAATTGCAATGAAAAGGGTAAGATATTTCAACAGTCAAAATTAATAATACGTTTGATTGGAAATTACTCTATTAGTACTATATGTGGGTATAGTATTTTGGCTTGAAAGCTTTGAAAAATGGTAATTTGTTTTCACAGGTTTTTTTGTCTATTTTTTCTTCCTAAGAAGCAACTATGTTTTCTAACAATTTTAATCCATTCTTTGAAATTACAGATTTTAAGTTTGCTCGAGCTTTTATTTCCATCACAACCAGGCAAGTATTTATTGAAATATTACCATTTTTCTTAATTATCAGGTTAAGGATTTAATATTAATAATTGTTTTGGATTTTGTGATGGTATTGTGATTCTCTAAATTTAGAAAATGAGATAACGATCAGAAATAGAGAATTGAACTCTCGAATAAGGGAGATATTATGTCTGACCAAATATTAAATAATTAGAACTACAATCCAGTTATTTACCATGAGATATTATAACATGTTTATCTTAGGTTGAGGAGGAAAAGAGCTGGGCCTGATGTTTTCAGAAAAGAGAAGTCTGATATAAATAGTTCAATATATTATTCTTTATTTTCCCCCTCAA
>BMAW01074389.1:125396-152180 GCA_019974015.1 Nephila pilipes | reverse complement strand
TATTCTTCCTCGTTCGAATTAAGGAACTTGGTCAAAAGACGCTCGATGTCTTCCACGAGGCATAGGTAAACCGCTCAAGCAAAAAAAACTGCACTAAAAAACAATTGCCGTACTTCAAATCACTAATCTGTTCTCCCTTTATATAGCACTTGCGAGTGGCGCTACAGTCGCCCGTGATGTGCGTCTGCACTGCAATGCTAATGGTTTGCATAGCTCATCGTCGCAAACGCATGATGTAAATTTCACATGGTTTGCATGCATCCTTCAGGGTACTGCATTTTGTGTGGCCAGCAGTGTATATACGTCACACATACCGAAGAAGAACTAAATATTTTTCGAGTTTTAGAAACGAAATTAGTAGTTGTGTTTTTGTTATATGGCATAGGTTTTCGTAGTGCATTTAAAACATACATATGTATATCGGTATATAAAAAGAAAGGAAATTATTCATTTCAGAATCATAGTCATAAAAGAAGCGAACGTAAATTACATACGCAATGGGCTGGGGCCAGTATAAGAACGAAAATTATGAAGTAATAGAAGATATAGGAATTTCCTAACTAAAACTCTGAGAATACTGTTTAAATGAGTAGATAATAAGTGATCGACACCAGATTATAAAAAGAAAAACTACTTTAAACAAGTGGAGAGCAAAAGCTACAACAATGCAGTTAAAGATAATGTATTTTGTAACGTATCGAGTGAACGCAAAAATTAAATTGTAATTGAAACAGTTTACATTTGTTATTTATATATGTATTGAATTTTGTTCATACAGATTCATAAAACATATCAAATTATTTCAATGCAAAACTTAAATCAACATATAAAATAGAGGAATATATTTTGCAAAAAAAATATTAATGTTTTTTTTAGAAAAATATAACTTTTATATTCATTTCATTTGATCTGTTTTTACTCCTGTTAACAATAACCTAAAATATTTTATGTGAAAGTAAATGAATCCCAAGTTTAAATTAATATAATAGTTTTTATTTAAATTAGTAATTTCTAAGTGTTACAAGTAGTAATTTTTTTTTAAAAAAATATGTATTTAATTGAACAAGTTTTATTTAAAAGTGCTATTTACAATAATATTAATTGTTTATGTTTGCTCTATTAAATGTGAACAACAAGTTAAATCCCTAGTATTAATATACAGTAATCAAAAATGTCAATATAAAATACAAATATGCATGAAACTTATGTTATAAATGGCAGAATTAAGATTCTATTTTGCGAAAAACATATCTGTAATAAGCATTCATCCTTTTGCAGTGAAAAATAAACCTGTTTTCCTTCAAAATTTGAAAAAAAAATTTACTTAATAGATAATGAATGAAACTGATATTTTATGCATTTTTATTAATAATTTCCTTTAAAAATTATTTGTAATTCCAAACAAATATATAATTCCCTCAAATATTTCTTTGAATTGTGATAAAAATAAAATAACTTCTTTTAAACCAAACTACAGCTAACTTACTAATATTACTTGCATAATGCTTCAACTACATCATTTAACACTTATTAGTAATATCATATCTCGTAAATCTTATAATTAATTTATGCTAAGTAATGAGTAATAAATACCCCTGGAATCACTCTTTCATTTATTCGTATATAAATTGTCTGGCTGCTCCAGAGAAAACGCTAACTGCTAGTCATTTGAAATATTGTTATTGGTTAGATTAACTGTACCGTATCTGAATGATACCTACAACGAAACATTTAACTAATAGTTATACTGGTTGAGCGGTATAGGTTAAATATTATCGTGCAATTTGCAAACAGTCCTAATTACAATGCATGACTCTCGAAACATTTAGATAATCAGTGGTTAGTTAAACTGGTGCAGAAGGTGCTGAAAGTGTAACGATGGCATTACTCGGCGTCTAATTCCGAATGCTTCGGAATCGGAAGATATCAATTACTGTTATCACGACATACTCTCAGATTATTTTAACACCAATGAGGTTTTGAAATTATTGAGCTTATCACAAAGGAAATCACTCCTTAATGTAATTTTATTATAAGATTCTTATACATAGAATTTGAAATTTTGTGGAACGAAGTACTTTCCAACTGTCTTACAAATGATACAATGTGTTCGTTTCAAACTAAACTGACAGTTACATAATAAATAAAGTGATGAAGCTAAATTTAAAATAATTTATATTTTTATAGAAGACAATGGGACTATAGGTAATAAACTTACAAAATTTCGAAAAGTTTTATTTTAAATTTTGTATTAATAGCTAAAGAGACAAAGAAGACTCTAGTGTATTTCAAATTCATACAAAAAAAGTAAATTCTTCAAAAAATTATCGTTTTTTTCTTATTTATTGCGGGATTATTCCTGTATGCTTGTTATATAACAATGATGTTATTCTACTTTTCTTATTTTTTTTTAATAATTGAAGATTAAAGTAAGTTAAGTTGTCCTTTTCAAACTTAAAGTATTTCATGATTCATTACACCTAATTTGAGATGGAAATTAAACATTTTAATAGTATATTATAAGTAATAGTACACTTCAAAATAAAAATATAATAAACTTCCTAAATGAAGAAGAAATGCTGAATAAATTCTTTCTTTTGCATACATTTATTTCCATACTGATTTTACGCATAAAAAATGGGAAAAGGCTTATGTGACAAAAATGTCTGTTATTGGGGCAGTTCTAATTATTACATTCTTCAGGGTAAAGAACAATCTGACTGACAAAATGCAATAAAAATTACAAATTACTAGTTTGCATTGTTCTCATTGTGAATATCATTGAGATACTATTGAAAATATTACTAAGTAACATTTTCTGAATAATCATTATTACTCATAGCAGCTGTACCCCTAAACATTATAAAATAAAAATAAGTGATTTACTTTGAGGATTAGAATTAATCCGTCACTGATTTATGAATCAATAGTTATCATGAAAAAGACACAGAACTTCATTATTCTCCAGTTAAAATATAAATGAAAAGTAATTAGATTTAATAAAGTTGCAATCATATAGTTAATACTTTCCTTTATCGATGTAATCTAATTGTTTTCAGTTTCTTAGACTAACTTCAAATAATTTCAGGAACATATTCAACTTTTGGAGTGTCACCACAATTTTTATTTAATAAGCATTGACTAATCTATATATATGGATATAGATTAGTTGGTATAAAAATACGAAATGGCAAAATCTTGTTTTGAGTTACTTAACTTTTCAAATCTTTGAATATAGGGCTAACATGTGATAATTTGTTTTATAATATAAAATTTCAAAATGATATTACAGTTTCAAAATTGAAAGCAAAGACAAAATTGAAAAGTATTATTTTGCAAAGAAAGTATTTTTGTGTGTTTTATTTTAGTTTTTGTGAGGGAAAAAATGCTGTTATAATATGTAGTTTAGATACAGTTACTTTAAAAATTTCTTTCTGCTAAATAATTTATCCATAAAAAAGTGAAATTTCTATTATTTCATTTAAAATTTTGTCAACTTATAATTTTGTATAATATTATAAATTGCATATATTCAACCTTTATGCGAAAACAAATTCAGCTAAATAGTACCAAATATTATGAACAATGGTTTTATTAATTACATTTAAAAATAAGTTAGTAATTTTAAAAAAATAATATTAACATTTAGCAATGAATATCTTGAAATTTTATAGCTAAAACATAGTATTAAGAATATTACTATTATTAAGGAAGTTTATATATTCTAATATTATGAATCATTTTATGCGCATACATTTTATCTTTGAACATATTTTCAAGGTTCATGATTTATTATATTTTCTTTAAGGTTTAAATTAAATTTAATGTCTGAAAATCATTTAATATGTAAATTTTATAACAATAAATAGATTTTTTTAGTACACACTAGTTAATACTACTTAGCTATCCTCTCCAAAGTTTCGAAAAAAAAGTAATGTTTATGGCTTATCTCTGTTACCAGACTTATCCGTTCAGATTTCACAAAGTTATATTTTTTGAAAAATACCTTAAAGCAAATATAATTTATTAGAATTTACATTTCAATATAGTTTAATATCAAATATTTGTGTTATCTGTTTCAAAAATATTATTTTGATCCTCGATATCAGCAAAATCTCAGGGTTTAACGAGTAATTCTATGCATTCATTAATTTCAGAGCTATTTTTAACAATACAATACGACTTTCAAGAAGACAAATAAGGTTCTAAATATCCATTTGATTTTCGATTAATTGGTGATGTATTCTTTTGAATTAATGGAATTCAAAGAAAAGCAAAAGTAATTTTTTTAAAAAAAAAATTGTATTTATGTTTCTTTTCTCGAATGTAAATGTGAAACCAAGATCATTGAACTTTCTCTAATTGTGCAAACATAATCCTGCAAGAGAGAAATAAATTCGAGGTAAACAAATGTAGTCAAATTTCATCTATGCTACCAATTTAATAATTGTTCTTGGCAAATTCCCGATGGAACTAATTAAGAGAAAATAAATACATAGAATTCCTTTCAATTGAATTCACAATCAGTTATACAGTACAATGAAACTATTCAATTTAAAGATTTCAAAAGTAAAATAAATAAAAGGGGAAGATGCAGTTCTATTGTGTTTAAAATGTCGATTTAGAAAGGGAAGAAAACAACTGCTATACAATTGTTTAAAACTGCTGCTTATTTCACAAGAGACATTCTGCTGTCTTAATATATTTTATGTTAAGGTACTCATTTATATTAAAAGAAATATTATATAGGAGAGGAAAATAATGTATTATATAATCGAATTAATGAACAGAATTTTACTTTAGTTAAAACAATTTTTCAACATATTGTACAAGTTGAAGTTTAGCATTTTTTGATAATTTTTTTCAATTTTCATATTGATTAATATAAAATTTTATGCTTAAAATTCTTTTGTGAACTAAAAAAAATATGCAAGCAATACAATAATATTTAAACTTTCATAGAACTTCTATAAATTAGAATTGTTTTTAATTAATTGATAAATTGAATGAAATAGAAAAATTAAATTATGAATGTTGAGGCATAGACAAATTACTTTTTTATTTGATTTTGCTTAATTTTACTTCTAAACCCCATATTGAAAAATTAAACATTCTTTTAAAATAAGCATTATAATATGCTTATGAATGAAAGCAAAAATAATTACTTAATAAAATGCATTAATATAATCTACATAAACCAAAATAAATGTCTTTGAAATATGATTCCATTTCCATGATATTTTCGTCTTAATACATTACTGCTTTACTTCAAATTATATTTTTGTAAGTTATATTTTATCGTAACGCTATAAAAGTAGTAAGTGCGTACCTAAAAAATTATTACAGTATTGTAAACTAAATACATGAATGATATTTTTGGTTTTGACTGTCATATTTTTCATAAATTAATTATATATAGTTTATATAAAAGTAACAAAAAAAATGAAAAATTAACTGATGATGTATGGAATTTTTATTTAATTTTGATTTGAAAGGAACTAAATTACAATGTTAGGCAGCAAACAAAATCTCTGAAATCCACCTTTAATTGCTATTACAGATTAGGTGTGATATATTATTTTCAAAATGCATGTAGAGGTGGAAATTATAATTCCTGGAAAATTATTCCTAATGCTTGCAATCATCTGCAGAGAAATTAGGAAAATAAAAATAAAATATTTCTTAAGATTTAAATAAATTTACTCTTTAAAGAATTGTTTGCCCAATCAATTTCTTTTACTATCTACCCGGTTTTAAGGTATAAAAAAAGAGTTTTAATTTTCATTGTTTGCTCTGTTTGGCTTTGTTGTTTTCATTAACGTAGCACTAGAAGCAAGACAAGTTCTAATGGTGTCGGACCTCATAATTTCGAACCTCAGTCAAGTAACGAGGTCAACACATGAGATAACACCCTCCACTCCTATCTTCCACACCTCGCCCACAGAACAATGTTTGGTTATGAATATTTAAACGCTGAGATTCAAAGATTTAATTTTTGATCGAGATGAATCATGGCTTTTTAATAAATTTATAAGATATGTAAATCTTTTTTATTGATAAATTTAAGCATATATTCGATTGTTTTAAGTTGCATTAGATTCATAGAAGTTGAAACGTACATATATTTAAAAGAAAATATACCACACAATTATTTGTTCCAAGTACTATAAGATATAAATCAGCATGTACATATTTATCTTTTGAAGCGTTTTTTTTAAAATACACTTTATTAATTATAAGCCCGATTCCAACACTTAAAGAATTTTTATGAATTTTTTCTTCATTCTGTGTTTTTCACACGGTGCATATCTGGAGTTTTATTTTGTGTTAGATTTGGAGGAAGGAAGTTATAGTTAGATTATAACAGTTTTAAGTAGGATCTCTTCTGACTAATTTATAAAATATATTATATTTCTTATTTCAGACATAGTTATATGATAATAGTTTTGAGGAGGATGTTTTCAGACTAATTTTACATAATCCATAGTTGTTTGATAAAAACACAATATCAATGTATAAGCAACTTAATTCAATTCAGTTTAATAAATAAATTTGAAATGCTGAAATTAACATTCGTAACTTGTTAGATGATGGAATATACATTTCACTATGTATGGGCGACCTATATTTTTTCATTTGCCGGAGATGGATTAAATGCGAAAATAAATAGATGATTTATTAGTTTCAATTCATTTAGAGTTAATTGATTCATTATTTTATTAAAGTCGTACTAGAAGCAATAAGAGGGCTATTGGTGACGGACCGCGTAATTTTGAACCTGGAACAAGTTACGAGGTTGACACATGAGCTGGAACCTCACTTTCCTAAGTTTCTTACCATACCAACAGGATGGCATTGAGCCTAGATAGATTTAACATACATCAGCCCCGGCGACACAGGGGATCTTTATTGGCATTAAGACTCGAACTCTCGACTGGACGAAAACAATCGGCCTTATAACTGCTACCATGATCACTGGTCTACAAACGATAACATTTAGAGTGTAAGGTTTAGTTACTGGAACAGACCAAAGACATAAATATAATTTTTCCAGTAAAAATGTTTCGAATTTGATTGAAAATATCAATACATAATACGAATCATTCCTCAAAATTTTTCAAAAAAATATTATATGATATATTCCTCCTGAAATCAGTAATTTATTCAATTCGAAAATCAAACAAAGTAAATACTTCTTTTAATCAATTTACTTCTACAGTCAAATGTGGAAAATTTCATTTAAAAATTCATTTCAAATTAAGGAATTCTAAATCCATTATTGTAATAAATATACACGGCGTGGATAGTAAATAAAGAAACTGACGCTGATAAAGTAGTACGCATGCACCAAACTCCAGTTACCTACAGCTGCTTAGAGAGAGGCCTTATCTTTTCAATGCTGTGCCTCTCGCTTCTGTAAGCGATTCCGTATATCCGAAACATTCGTTTACATAAGAGTTATTTTTTTGTTTCGCCGAAAAAATGTTAATTATAACAATAGAGCAAATAATTGTTGTCAAATTTCGAAACTTAGAAACAACCTCCAGTGATACTTATAATTTATCAAACAAAGTGCATGACAATGAATTTTTATATCGTTCACGTGTTTTTCAACAGTTTAAGCGTTTTCAAGATGGCTTAGAAGACGTTGAAGGGGTCACCTTTCCATGTCAAAAATGGATGATAATATCGAAAAAATTGGTAATCTGGCTCGTTCTGACCGCCAGTTAAGTATTCGTGCGATTGCTGAGACTAAAAGAATTGGCAATGAATCCGTACGGCAAACTTTACATAACAATTTTGACATGAACAAAATACGTGCTAAAATGGTGCTTAAAATTCTCACGATTGAACAAGAAACTCGTAAAATTGTTTGTACTTACATGCCAAATGCTATTCAAAATGATTCAAACTTATTAAAAAGGATAAAAACATTACTCTGAAATGACAAATATAAATTCGAAACTAAATCTAATGGCCTGCATCTACCAGATGTTCGGTACATTGATTCAATAAATCCAAAGAGATTTCAACAAACATATGTTTTATTAACAGAGGATGGCACAGCTTAGAGGCACACATAATTATTACAGTCAACCATCGCTAAGTACACAAAAAGTTCAGTTTACTTTCATGAGTCAGAGTCAGCTCGCAGGCTGACACCACAACACAACCGCTTAGTGGTAGTAATTTCGCTTTTTTCCCGAACCAATGTGTTCCCAATCGTGGTTTTTTTACTTATGATCCTGAAACAAAGCACCAAACTAGAAAGAAACAAACCACCAAAGAGCCCATCTTCACTGAGAACCAAAAAAGCTCGAATGAGCAAATCAAAATTCAAAACAAAGATGATTAATTTGTTCAATATTCTTGGCATTGTGTACCTAGATTGAGTTCCAGAAGGTAAGACTATTAATCAACATTAATACCTTTCCTTTCTGGATTTCCTTCGTGAACGGAAAGGAATTGTGGTAGGACAAGTCATTCCGCATTCTCTGGAAAGAAGTTTCTAGGCCAAGTACATCATCTAAAAGTTGAACCATCTGCCCTATTCACAGGATCTAACACTATGCGATTCCTATGTGTTTTCTAAGGTGAATTTAGGATTAAAAGGAATGAAGTAATAATAAGTAAATATATATGGCTTCAAAATAAAATATTTTAAAGCGTCTGTTTTGTAATCTAATACCCAGATCTGGGATATTCTAATAATTCATAAAAAAACATTTTGTTTATATTTCCCTATCAAACTGTGAAGAAAATTGATTAATACTTCCTAAACATAACACAAATTTCAATTTAGGAATGGAAATCGAAATATCTGAAAGTATATTCTGAAAATTTAAATATTAAAACAAAAGTTCAATGACACTGTTATCATTTGTACCGATGAAACTGAAAACTTACAAATTGAAAAATGTCAAAAAATAAAATTATTGTAAACTAAGATTAATATAAATTAATATCTTTATTTATCACATTTCTCACCATTTTCTTTTTTTTTAATGTTCAACTTCGAGAATAAATATAATTATCAAAATATAACCTGTCATGCCAGTTTTGTCTTCGAAAGAAATGGTTTTAATTTATACCATCGTTAACCACTAGAAACTACATGACAATCATGGTATGTAGTCTCTTGTTTCTAAAATATAATACCTATGTGGGTGATCGAATATTATTTACTAAATAATGTTAAGGATATAAAATCTCATAGTCTTTGATATGCTTTGAAAAAATTTCACTCATCTTAAATATCCTCATGTGTAAATACATAATGATTTCAGAGAAATAGTTGTTATATGAAGCGTAAATACTCCAGAAATAGAAATGATATGTACCATTAAAATTAAATTATTTTTTATTTTTAGGAAAATTGTATCAAAGTCATGTTTAAATACGTATTTTATATCCTTTTTTCTCAAAAATAATAAAATGTAGTAATTCATTATATTAATCCCACTGATGAGTTTACTGTGTATATATACGTGATACATTGTTTTGCTAAATGTGGTAAAAACGATATGCATAGCGAGATATGATAATTAATTTACTGTTATCATTTCTAATTTACACGTTTAAATGGATAGCTTTTATATCATCTTTAACTCTAGAACGTGTGGCTTTTGTTGTAAAATAAATTCCGCAAATGAAATTTGCAAAATAAATATACTATTCATTATCCAATGTTTAATAGTAATGCAAAACTCCATGTATCAATTGATGATTTAAATAAGAAAATAGATAAAAAAAAATTCAGTAGATATTAGATATTGGCACAAGCATTTTCAATGATAAAGTAAGACAATCACATTAAACATGTTTCGTATGTTGCGAAAAAAAGCGTAGATAATTAAATTAGAAAAAATGAAATATGAAAATAAAAATAAGACATAGCATTTATAGGAACCTAAAAGAAAATTACTCTATTTTTAGCTTATTTTAATGCTCCTTTTTACCGTAAAAAAGAACAAAGGCTCATATCTTCTTTCTTTATGAATTGCGTTTTTGACGAGGAATAAAGGTAAGACCTAAGTATTTTATTAAAATAATAGATATTAAAATATCAAAAGAAATTAAATCAAATACACAATGAGTCAATTTTAATCATTACCAATGTAACGATTTCTCAATAACTAAGAAACAAGTCAAGAATATCTTAGATAACTAAAGAAAAAATAAAACAAAATTTTAAGAATATGAGCCATTAATAAGGTATTTTGGTGATGCGAACTTGGTTTCCAAAAGCCAAATTGAATTGTAATCTATATGCTTATTAAATTAGCAATAAATTATATGAAGACTTACTTCTCAAAAAATTTGAAAACCCTGGTTAATTGCTTCAATTATACAAATTATAATTTTGTTTAATTTACCTCTTCTGTAAAAGCGCTTGTTTTTGTTCATAATCTAAAATATTTTTTTTTGTGTGTGTAATGCACACACACACACACACACACACATATATATATATACTCTATAACAAAGAGAATGACACATCAAGAAGAAGTTGTCCAATGGAGATAATAATTGGTGGTTCAGAAAATTATGTACAGAATAGAAAATGATTGAAATTTTAGAAAAACCGATATATTTATTTCAGAGTTACATAGTTACAAAATAACAAGCTCAATAAAATGTTGACCCACCTCTAGCCTGGATGTCACACGACTTGGCATAGAAAAATAAAGCTCCCTGATGGTCTCATGTGGTATTTCGTGCCAAATTTGCTCCGATTATACGGGGTAGGTTTTCAGTATTCTCTGGTAGAGGCAGTTGCCTTCCCATCATATTCCAGACATGCTCAATTCAAAAGAGATCTAGCTGGCCAAGGAAGTGTTTGACAAGCTGTAAGACAATTCATTGCAACACGTTTCGTAAGTGATCTGGCATTATCTTGCTGAAAAAAAAGGCCAAAGTACTGCAAAAGGAACAGTAACAAAATAAGTCTCAGAATGTCATCGATGAACTACTGTACTATAAATGTGTCTCTAATGACGATCAAAGTGGTATGGCACTCAAGGGAAATGGCACCCCAGACCATAACTTATGGATGAGGGGATGTGTGGAGTTCAATGGTGAAAGCAGGATCGGTATACTGTACTGTGGAGTCTCCAGATTCGTCTTCGATGATTGACAGGACACAGTTGGAAGTGGGATCCGTCGCTAAACACTATTCATCCCTAATCAACATCATTTTAATCTGATCGAGCCAAGCACCATTGTGATCTGGCTCGACAGTGTTCAGGCGTGAGTGGCAGGTGACTTAGAGGTAGGTACGAACGTAGATTACGCTCTTTCAACCGTCTGTGAATGGTCGTGGTGGACATTCGTGTGCGAGTCACACACCTGATGGTTGATAATGAGGAATCAGGCGCTATGACATCTGATCTGACAATCCTTCTGTCCTCCCGATCTGCTGTGGCCCTAGGTCGACCGCTACTATCATGACGCTGAAATCTGCCATTGTCCATCCATTTTTGCCAGAATATTTTAATTGCCGATCGCTTCGATCCATATGACGAGCGATTCTCCGATTTTCCCAATCTACCTCTTTCAATCCAATGATATCACCTCTTTCAAAATTTGACAGTTGCTCGTAATGAGCTCGAATCCTGCGGAGAATCCTTTTTTAGCTGTTGAAAGGTAACCTAAATCGCAATGCAACCGAAAATGTGATCATCAGATTAAGAATCGCTTCTTATACACACTGCTGAATGCGCAGTTCCGATGCGCTGTAGCTCCCGCAATTGATTCATTGGACACCAAAATTCAATCATTTTCATGTTTTGTCCAAATGTTTTTTTCATACGAAATACGCAAATCCCTTTTTTTGCTTCGTTTTTTAGAGTTTATATGTGCGTATGTTAGGGCCTGTTTGTGTTTATGCAGGATATTCCAGACAATTTCCAGTTGCATTTCAAATAGAATTGTAAAATTAAGTTATCATTTATTCAATAGATGACATCACTAGTTAGCAACATGATTTCACCTCATGCAGCACCCCAATTTTTAGCACATGATACCAAAACATTTCTTCCTCTACCACTTCCCATCATGAATAACTGAATTTTTCGATGCTGAGTGCCGACACTTATTTGAACTTCCATCGTGAGCATGGAAATCTCTGACTTCATTTTAAAGATGACTTAAGTTAAAAGCAACAAACACTCCTTTGTAAATAGCCCCCCTTGTAAATCTTGCCACTATCCTTCTACAATAAAAGTATTAATTTTACCTTGGGTCTACTTCCTAGATTTAGCAAGTAAATTGAAATTACTACAGAACCCGAGAAAAAAAAAATCCCCTGGACATAAACTACAACTTCCGTGTTAAACGTATCTCTTTTAGTATAGATCCCTCTTAGACCCACACAAAAGTATTAATGGATAATGGCAATCAACACGGTCAATCCTTCATTTTACTTCGAGCTTAAGTTTCACTTCAGTTTATTAATACAGGAGAGACCATCGCCGAGAACCATCGCATATAGAAGAGGTCATCACCAATTTTTCCTATGAAGCCCATCTACAAATCCAATCGAGTGTAAGTTCTCGTATGTGTGTTTCCTCTCATCGGGACATCGATCTCAGAGAGAGAGAGAAATTCGAAGGAGGATAATTTTTTCAAGTGCTCGGATACTATTTTTGTGTGTGTGTGTTTGTTCTCATCATATGCGTTCCCTTTTTATCGGGAAGTCAGTCCTCGAGAAAGACAAAAATTTAAATAAAAAATAACGTATACAAGTGCTTCAACTCAGGATTTAAGGTAATATATAAATTATAATCATTTTGAATATGATTTCATGTACTTTATAATTTTCACATTTGATATATATATATATATATATATATATATGTTTGTTGTGATTTCGTAGGTTTTAAATTTTTAAAATTGATTTCTTTTAACAAAAGTGAATTGTCACTTATATTATTTTCTATATATATTTATTTTCCATTTCTAATGTTTAAGCTCAAAATCTAAAACTGTGCTAATTTTACTTCATTTGATATGTGATGTGTATTTCGCTCCAGACTGTTTGCGTTCCCAGACGCCTTAGCGAATATCCGTTACTGAAAGATTAATGTGATATTTTTCCAAAGTTAATATAAGCAAATTATCTCCGCTTTCGAATTAGGTTAAAACTTAGACCCAAATTTCTACGTCCCTATAAATTCACCAAAGTGAACTCTAGAGATAGATGCGTTGTAGTAAAGGTTAGTCGCTACGCAAGACCGCACCTTACAACCACTTCCACTGACCTAATTGAACTTTTTCTAGCAATGCAATTTAAATATCGATCATTGATAGATATTTTATGGTGAAATTCGTTTAAAAATTATGTTGCGTTATTTTCATTCGTCTAACATTATGTTACATTATATTCATTTAATATAAACATTTACTATATTTGCTGACATATATTTCACATAGTTTCATATTCGTATTGTTAGTCATTCCACACAAGATGAAGTATTTTGAAATTGATTACATTAATTGTTCAATGTACATTATTGTAAAATTTTTGGGTTACATTTTTCCATCAAGTACTATTTGTTTTTTTTACATTATGTCTATTGTTATTTTTAACTGATATAAAATAGCTTTATGTTATTCAAAAAAAGTATAAAATATAATTAATGAAAATTAGCAATATTCCTGTATAGGTGGAGACAAGCTCTACTTGGAGGAGTCGAATTCTGCAGGGAATTCCAGGTAATTTCCAGTTTCATTTCAAATACAATTGTAAAACTGGCTCATCATTTATTCAATAGATAGCACATCTAAACGGCATCATGAGTTTAACACATGCAGCAACCTCTTTTACAGAACAAAACTGCAAAGCATGTCAAATACCTCTTTCTTGCTCTGCCACTTCCCGTCATGAAGAAAGGAATATTTCTATGCCGATTGCCAACGCACATTTGAATGTCCTCCGCGAGCATGCAAAATTTTGTCTTCCTTTTAAAGATGACTTAAGTTAAAATCGACATACTCTCCTTTGTAAATATAGTCCCCCCCTTTTTACATTTTCCCTCTATCCTTCCACAATTAAAGCATTAGTTCTACCTGGAGTCTTATTCTTCGATTGAGTAGCTAAAGTGAAATTAGTACGGAACCCGAGAAAAAAAAGTCACCTAAACATAACCAGCATCTTTCCACTTAAACGTATCCCCTTCAGTGCAGTTCCCTCTTGTACCTTATCTTTTATATATATATATATATATATATATATATAACGAGTCAATTGAAAAGTCACCGGCCTACCATAGTAAAACACATTTTTTGGCAAAATTAGTTTTTTTTTTATTCAACATAATTCCCTTCATGGGTGATATACTGATTATAGCCACCCTTCGACTTTTCGATACCATTTTTGTAGTACGATTAGTCCTTTGCTTCAAAATAGGTCTCAGTTTCGGAGATCACCTCTTCATTCGACAAAAATTTCTTCCCAGCGAGCATTCTTTTGAGATCTGAGAACAGGAAACAGTCGCTGGGGGCAGATCTGGAGAATACGGTGGATGAGGAAGCAATTTGAAGCCCAATTCATGGACTTTTGCCATCGTTTTCACTGATATGTGACACGGTGCATTGTCTTGGTGAGGCAGCACTTTCTTTTTCTTCAAATGTGGCCGGTTTTCGGTGATTTCGTCCTTCAAACGGTCCAATAACGCTATGTAATAGTCGCTATTGATGACCCTTCCTTTTTCAAGGTAGTCAATGAAAATTATTCCATGCGCATCCCAAAATACAGATGCCATAACCTTGCCAGCCGACTATTGCGTTTTTCCACGCTTTGGAGCGTGTTAATCGTGTGCAGTCCACTCGGATGACTGGATTTCGGAGTGAAATGATGGAGCCATGTTTCATCCATTGTCACACATCGACGCAAAAACTCGGATTTACTACGCTTGATCATCTTCAAATACTGTTCCGAATTATCTAATCGTCCTTGTTTTGGGGCAAAAGTGAGCTCGGGCGGCACCCACTTTGCGCAGAGCTTTCTCATACCCAGATATTCGTGAATAATATGATGTACACGTTCAGTTGATATCTTTAGAGTGTCTGCTATTTCATTCAATTTCAATTTACGGTCATTCAAAATCATTTTGTAGATTTTTTTAATGTTTTCGTCGGTAATAAACTCTTTTGGGCGTACACCGTCTTCGGTGCTCATTGCACCACGTCTAAACTTAGCATCCCAATTCTTGATGGTTGATTTTCCTGGGGCAGTGTCCAGAAACTCGGCATCATGCCAAGTTTTTGCTTCAACTGTATTTTTTCCTTTCAAAAAGCAATATTTTATCAACACGCGAAATTCCTTTTTATCCATTTTTTTCACAATAACAAAAGTTGCTTCTCTCAAAATGCTATAATTCACAAACTAATGATCCGACAGCTGTCATATTTATACACGCATCTTTTGAGGGTTAGGGCTAACTAAAAAACATATGTATTTATATCTAGTAGCGCCATCTATGTGTCAGGCTGGGGACTTTTCAATTGACCTGTTATCTGAGGTAGACGAGACGATCTCCTCAGTATGTATCGACGTATTATTTTGATTCTAACTTATCTATATGTTGAACTGTATCCCCACATGTTGTAAACATTTAAAATTAAGAAATATATATACAACATTATTTGGCTGTTATCACTCTGCATGGGATCTCAGACTTTTCCCATAACCCTCTAGACTACGACACTAACAATTCTACTAAAGACGCAAGCAAAATTTTTCATTTTCGTTGTTCCGA
This sequence comes from Nephila pilipes, assembly GCA_019974015.1. Taxonomy (NCBI): domain Eukaryota; kingdom Metazoa; phylum Arthropoda; class Arachnida; order Araneae; family Nephilidae; genus Nephila; species Nephila pilipes. The sequence goes on along the minus strand of BMAW01074389.1, from coordinate 136,419 downwards.
TGCAGTCTGAATGATGAATAGCTGCTGGCATTTTTATTCTTCTAGAAATACGTTCTTTTGATGCTAATTTCAATGAATAACTATTTTTTAAAGTTGATATTATATTTCATGTGACGTTTAAAAACCCATCAGATTTTTTCTTTTTTTACGAGGAATTGAAGTCGGGTCTCTATGAGTTTATAAACATGGAAATCCAGCAGCTTAAGATAATCAGACGACCTTGCAATTTATATGCTGCATAAATCTTTTTTTTCTTGTTATGTTAACCAGACACACAAAAGGCAACCATTTTTTTCTAATTAACTACAATAAACGAAAGCCTTCATTGTTAAAGGTTTAGGTGTAAAGTTTACTGTGAGTTTTGTATTAACTCACACAAAGACACACACACACACACACACATATATATATATATATATATATATATATAAATCCATTTTATTTCAAATTACATTGAGCTCTTATTTTATTTGAAGTTTAATTATACATTTTGGTGATGTATGGTTGGTTCAAAATTTTGTACTTTTATTTCGACTCACTTTTCAAAATAGTAATATCACTAGTAAATATAGAAATAGGTGTTCTTAAACATCTTATATATTAAATTTTTATTTTATTAATTTTCTTTTTATGCACAGATCCATTAGCACTGGAAGACACTCCAGTTAAAGCTCAAACACTGAAGATCGGAAGCAATGAATATATAAAATTGTGATATAATGTTATATTTCCCGAGATCACATATATATTAATAGAATATCCAGAAAACAGCTGTAAAAATCCATGAGTTTTACCGAAGACTTTGAGATATGTTGAGAGTCTTCCTAACATTATTTTAAACAAATTAAATCTACGTAATTGCTTGTTTCTCAATTTTTTCACAATTGGATGTGACTGGAACTCATGATAGGGTTTATAATAATTTTTCAATTCACTTTTTTTATTTACGATCTTCTTAGAACAAATTTATCAATTATATTTTCTCAGAAGAATAGTTTTCTCTTTCTTCCCGGCATACGAATATGCTTCTACAAATATACTTATATGCAAATATGCTTTTGTTTAGTCCCCTTCCCCCTCCCCACTCATGTCAGATATCAAAACCGCAGACGCCTTCAAGCCGGGTGAGTGAGCAATTTGTCTGTCCGTGATAAATGTATGTTTAGATCATAGAAAAAAATTTTACTCCAGACGTTTCACTCTTCTAACGGAAATGATTCATTAACAATAAATTTTTTCCCGGTGCTCTAGAAAGTTCTGTATTTCTTCCGTACACGGAACACCGAAGATTATTTTTGCAAAACGATTATTAGTAGACGGTAATAAATTGTTTAATGAATCGCACAGTGGTATCAGTTGTTACAGATATATTAAAAAAGTTGCATGTTCAGAAGTTTTCGAAAAATTTTAATCTTGCTATATTGCACTGAAACTACGAAACTGAAAAATACAATTGAACAAAACTGTATTAAAACTTAAAAAACTAAAACCAAAAGTACTTAATTCTGATTCTAGAATTTTTAATTAGATTCGGGAAGTTTTGGACGAAATTTCGATTTTTTATATATTTTGCATTTCTCAACCATTCAAAATTTGCGATCCAATTTTCAATCATAATTTTCCTCGTGTCCCCATCACTTTTGTTATACAATCATAATTATAATAATAATGTATTTTGAGTATTTTAACAGTAAAACTATACTACATTCTTGTTACAAACTTTACAAATTATAAAGAATAAGTAAATTTATAGATAATCGGCAACACCGATTCACTGTTTTGACAAAACCAGTATGGATGTATCTCTATTTATATCTGTCTTACGTCCCACATGAGTATATAGGGCATTCTCTTTGTTTTGCGAGAAGTTCCAATTCGTGTCGAATATTCTGGAACATAAGTGGGACTTTTAACCAAATGTATTTAAATACTTGATTTCATTCAATTCCTGACAGCCTCAGTCGATTCAATCCTTCAATCTCAACTGAATATTCCATAAATGTGTATTTTGTAATTTGCGTGTTAATTGCAATTCACTGTATAAAATATTCCCAGCAGTAGATTTATTTATAATCATGGATAAAATTTTAAGTTGGCATAAGCGAACATTTACCAACAGTTAAGCGTGAATAAATGCCCAGATAAGCGTGGTTTCAAAAATAAAATGAAGAAAATATTCTTAGCAATGCATAACATATGTGTTAAACATTATTAAAGTAAATGAAGAAAAATGACTTATGTGTGTCAGTCGCTCTAAAGTCTTGGCTGGAAACAAAATGAAACTCAAAAAAGTTAAGCAACGTTTGCCAACGCTTAAAAGTGAGAAGTTCATAAACACTCGAATTAAAGTTAAAATTGTATGAAAAGCTAAGTTTCATCTAAAATAGCGAATCGTAAGACAAAAGAGTAACACCATTAGCGAAGAACTATTTTTGCCACCTGCAATTAAGATTATAAATATTATGTTTGGAGATAGTTTTGCCAAACAGCAACAGTTCATAATTTTATCAAATGATACTGTTGCTCGTTGAATTAGTGGCACAACGAAGATTTATATCATCCTCATTTTCAGTAGTAGCGTAACAAATTGTTTTCAATTCAGCTTTACGAGACAACAAAGAATAAAAATGCTCGTTTAATTACATATGTTAAATTTTGTTCTTATATATCATCAGTAAAATAGCCACTGTTTTGCAAACCAACTAAACTGAAGTAACATCATTCGTATGACTTGCTGTGTTAAATGAATGATAAACTAGGCGAACATAAAGTGGAGAAAAGCGTCGAAATATGCAATGATGGTGCCTGTTCAATGTTGCCAAGATTCCAAAATATACAAGAGCTTGTGAAACAAATTGCACAGTGCTCCCCCCTTCTCTATGCACAATGCAGATTTCAGAAAGAATCTTTGCCTTCCAAAGAAATTAGTCCTGGTCTGAATATTTTAATGAAGGCTATAACTGTAGTAAACATATAAACATGAGACCCCTAAGTAAATTAGACCTATTATATAAAATGAGATATTCCTTTATAAAGACATGGATGCTGCACATTCAGCATTATTATTTTATTCTTAGGCACGATGTTTGTTGCGAAGAAGGGTATTTCAATATATTTATGAATTGAGAGATAAAATATCCTTTTTCTAAAACAGAGAAACTGACCTGAAATTAAAACGTTTTGAGACAGTGTATATGGGATGAATTTAAGATAACTTGGTCGATATATTTGAAAAGAGAAATATCTTGGGTCTTCTACTCCAACGAGAAAATACTTAAATGTTACATGCGAGTAATAAAATAGATCTTTTTCATTGAAAATTAGATTCTTGTGCAAAAATTTAAGGCACAAAAATTCATAAATGTTTGCAAATGTGGATGAATGTGTTAAAACCTACCATATAAGTCTAAAATTCAACACATAAAAGTTGTTTCGTAACCATTGAAAATCCATTTGCCATTTTAGAAGGCAAGTATTCTTAAAAGTATTTTCTTACTAATGAAAACTTGATAACAAGTTACGTGTTGGTTAGAGATCCATTTTAAAATACTCTTGGAGTTCTTTCAACTGCTGAAGAGTAAATCTTCTTAGGCTTCACACCTGATGGGAAAATCAAAAAACAATTTAGTGATAAATTAACATCTGAATTTTGAGCTGAAGTGGAGAGGTGTGTTTTATATTGAAAATGCGATGAATTCGTGAACTATAACCATTTTCAACATTCTACCTTTGCGAAAACTAATTCACTGTTGTGGTTACTTTATAGACAATGTATAGATTGCAGCTAAATATATATAAAGAGACCGTATTGTTTTTTCTACTAATATTAAATCTACTTTCGATAGACATTGATTTGCAAGATAGGCCTGAAAAAGTCACTAATAATATTTAAATTTCTTTTTAATTTAGTATCGATAAAATTATTATTAAAGTCATTGAAAAATACTCTGATACAAACTTATCTATAAGTGTGTAATATCAGTGTAAAAGAGTGTTTTTATTATGTACGAATGTGTTTTGTTTTACTTTCCTTTCAGTACGTAAATCATTTTTTAATGATATTTTCCTTTGGACATGCTAGTGCCCTTCCATTACTTAGTGTTATCATACCCATCTAAATGGACATCCTTAATAGGTAGATACTAATTAATTATTGATTATTGTATGAGTTAAGGCTTCAGATCAACTTTCAATAAACTCATATTGTACTGATGCCAAAATATTCAGAAAGCAGTTAAATTAGCAGTGTATGAAAAGAATAATTCAGAATGAACATAAAAAACGATTATATCATGGTAATTCGTTTTTCCGAAATATTTGAAGTCACTGCCGTCAAGCCGGAAGTTCATTTTGTAACGAACGACACGATATAAATCGAAAACTAATGCATCAACAAAGACACTAAATTTGAATACAAATATTTTAGAGATTGGAACCTGTGTTAGCCCCCCTAAGTCCGCTTTCCAAGTTATATATATATATATATATGTTATGAGGAGACACAAATCACTTTCAGTTTCTCGCCTGTCATCAGCCTCTTCTAATTTTGCCTCGATGTGGAATATTAGAAAAACTCATTTCTGTATGAAAATTGCAATTGTTTAGCGCGCATAACTGTGATATTAGTATTTATACCGATGCAACTATCGGAAGAACATAAGAAAAAAAAAAGAAAATGAATATTTGCTTTGAGTTTCTGAACCAAAAAGAATGCTATTCTGGTGATTTTTAACGTCCTCTTACTTACCTGTACCTGTCTGGATTCCTCTTTCGCCATTAGGGGTTCAAACCTGTTGAGTTCATCCTTGAAACAGTAGAAGATATCTCGCACCAGAAGATTCATAGTTCTTGTAACGTAATCAATCAGAGTTCGTTATGGCACTCTACTTGAAACTTGCTTACATTTATGTATGTGAGGTTACTTGGTTGTATTTCTCAACTATGTCCTTTGTAGCATCATAACTTTGTGATACTTATTACTTTCAGTTACCGATTATTCATTAATTTTGTAAATATTTGAACTAATTTAATTTTGCTTTATTTTTAACGAGTGGTGTTTTCATGCACAATACTAGCTTAAGTGACCAATAAATATTTAAAATTTTAAATATTAAATTGACATGGATCATTTACAAGCTACTGATCTTAGTCAATTGAAACATAGTTTATGTTTACTCCTCTAATTACTCATTCAAATGAATAACTTGCTTTATTTTTTAAACTTACTTTAATTTTGGATAAGGTTACACTGTAAATGAAAACAAAAATTTATGTGCTATGTTAACATATAATAATTATATAATGAATTATCTCCACTTTTATACATATTTGGAGAGAAATGAACATAATTTTTTCTGAGGAAATAAAAATAGTTTAATGTTCATAGTTTTGCTCCTTATGTCTACGGATAATACTTTTATAACATTAGTAAAATTTAATCTACAAATTAAAATAACGTAAGTTATTTTCTATTAATATATACTGAAGAGTACTTTTTAATCATATTATTTTCGTACGTACACATACACACACACACTTATATATATATATATGTATATATATATATATATATATATATATATATATATATATATATATGTGTGTGTGTGTGTGTGTGTGTAGTTATGTAGAGAGTTTCTCCAAATTCTTGTATTGTTTGCATTTCTTCACCACCTCTCAGTACATGGTTCTGTCTAGAGTTACATAACAGCAGACAATCAACAACGCCAGTTTCAGAGAGACGATGTGTACCGGAGGTTACGATGTGTAGTTATATGTCTAAAATATCTATATGTTTAACTTTGCTCCACCCCTTGTATATATTTTCCCTTAATAATAATGTATTTGACTTTATATTGCTGTTGTCACTAACTACAAAAGAGTTCTGGCTCTTCCCAATTCCCCAAGACCCCGAAGGTTAGAATTCTGTGATGGACGCTCACTAATGTTTCAATTTCGTTTACTGCAAACTGGATTATGAAAAAGTGCTGATATCTTCATTTTTTCAGGAATATATTCATTCGACATTTAGTGGACTTCTACGTTTCTTTCCCCATGTGATATTGTACTTCAAGTAAGGATGACATATTCATTAGACATTATCCATATTTTTCACGTGGAATTCAAGAATTGTTTATCCAGTTTCAGAACATCAAAGTACAACTGAGTATGCTACTCTTTGACGGATCTTTAAAATTTATGAGCGAAAAATTCATCCGTTATTTTTATTTATAATTGTATTGTGATTTTTTACATACATACAACAACAAGCGAAAACCTTCATAGTCAGAGCAACAGTTACTGTTACCATTTTACGTTATATTTTTTTCCAATTTGAGCTGCTAATTTCTGAAGTTTAACTATGCATTCCGATGATATTGATTTTATTCTAAATTGTAATTTTTCTTTTCATACTCATTTTTTACAATTGAAAGATTTCATGCTTATATTCAAAACAAATGTTCAAACACTTAATTTTATATATGTACAATGGATTTATTAACATCGTAAGACATTCCAGAAATTCTGCATGTATTGAAGTTTAGTAGCAATAAAAATGTAAAACTGTTACGTATTGTAGCCAAGTCTGATCAGATGTGTTATTGGACTTCAAGAGAGTGGCTACAAAATTGTACAAGTTTTACCTTAAATTTTCATACTAAGAGACATTCGGACTTTTTTTTTCAAGAAAATAAATCTCCTAATTTTATGAGTCTCGCAGATTTTTTTTACATTTAGAAGTAACTGGAATTACTGAAGAACTTTACAATAATATTTTGAGCTCACACGTTTATTTATGAGCTTCAAAAACAAAATGAGTAGCCACACTTTTCCAAAGAAATTTTCTTTACCTCTCCACCCTTACCTTAACGACGAATGTAACTAATTCCGCTTTTTCTTCCAGTCATCAAAACTGCAGACGCTTTCAAGCCGGCTGAGTCATCAATTTGCCCTTCACCGATAAATGATTCTACATGGATCGAAGCAAAACACTTAGCTGTTTTAACGGAAATGATTCGTATACAATACAACATTATTTTTTCTGATGTTGAAGAAAGCTTCGCATTTTGTCTCTTTGCGGAACAGCAATAGATTTTGTTTGTTAAACTATTATTAATAGGTCAAGCATATTTAAGCGGTATCCGTTCTTACATTGATATAAAAATATTTCTTATTCACGAACTTGAGGGGGGGGTAATAAGTCAAGCTCAATTATATATGGAATTACAAAGTAGAAAAATGCAACCGAATGAAATTGTTTTCAAGAAATGAATTGCTAATTGATAATCATCAAATCAAGCACCATAACTTTTGATGAAGCTTCAATAATTGATTTGTAACGGTTGCCCATTCCGGGCTGCCTCTTTTGCCATAACTAAACTCAATGATTAAACACTAAGACTCAATAAGTCAATCAAAGAGACACTAGAACAATAATTACGCAATTTATTAACTTCTAGTTAATATAACAACAATTATGAATGCTCTCCCGGGCAAGGGTTTTACTACCTTAACTCAGTATACCAATAATAATCTAACAGACTCTTACCACTAAGCCTTCCTTTACTGCAACTCAGACTCTGAAACAATTGTTGAAAACTGGAATAACTAAACTTCTTGAATCACTCAACTTTTAATCCAATCATCTACTTCAACCTCTCTTTCCACCTCTTTCAACGCATCCTTCAATCTCTCTATCGCGACTCTCAGTTGGAGTTTATATATTTCCTAACTCTTCCGCTTCATTTCATTTCTACTGGTTCTACCAAAATCACATTTTATTTTTGGTTGGGCAAAGGTTGTTTAGCAAAAGCAATCAATCTTAATTAAAAGTCCCCAAGGTTAGTGAAGAGAAACCGCGAATAGCCCAATGTCACAGATTAATGTATTGATGACATTTTAGATTAAATTTCAAATAATTTTATTCGGATGGTAAATATACCAGTATTTAAAGATAATTTAGGTGCATATGGAAAATAATATTTCAAAAAAATACAAAATCGTTCTTTTAATGATATTTCTATTTATCCCAATTTTCGTAGTTACCACCAAGATGAAGGAATTATGTTCCACACATGACGAAGTGATATAAATCCAACATTTGATGCACCAAAGCCTCATTCAAATTATGAAAATTCAACAATTAGATTTAAATTCAAATAACTTGTTTTAATTGTTCTAGTTTCAGTCATATTTCCAAATTTTATTCCAATAAACACTGTAGTCCAAAGCGTATCCAGTGGGAAATGTTTGGTCATAAATCCAATGTATGTTCTCAAAACATTTTTCTTCTTTCCAATGAGGCACATAATGTTCATAAATAGACTCCAATAATTACTGTATATAATGAAGCTCAAATTTTTGACAAGAAAATCATTGAGTCTGATTGACACTGGCAGTCAAATTACTTTAAAGAAGAAAATGTATGAAATCAATTAGGATGTTCTAGGACTTTAGCCTCCGATAAACTCTAATGAAAATTTATTATTTTTATTGATATGATGAGACAAAACAGCATTAATGCTCTGTGTTTTACATTGTGTGTAAAACCATAAGTGCTTTGTAAAATGTATAAGCAAAATAGTAGATTATTAATTATTTTAACCTGCAAGATATGAACAAGAAAAAATACAGAATTTTCGACTGTACTCTTCCTAATTGTTTTGTCACCCCATTCTAATTATTGAATTGCCAATTAAAAGAAATTCTTAATTACTGCATTCTCTTCCGAGTTATTACATTTAAATTACAATACTGATTCCACTTTAGATTTGGAAATCATTGTAGGTTCAATTGTAATGCTAATATCTATGTTTAACATTAAGTAAAAACTTGTGGATGCTTAAGCCTTTCCACGGATAACTGGATGTTCTGGACGCATGAGTTATAATTCCTCAGTATTGGTTCATTCTGGATCCTCATCGCTTACAGTTGCTTTTAAAACTAGTTTAAGCTTCGTATTTGAACTGGTATACTATACATTCTTTTTTTTACGGAGATATTTGGTTTTTACCTATAGTTACTTTTCTGAGTTGTCTTATGTAGTGCGGGTAGATAAGATGATATTTTTACATTTGTGAATAAACTTAATTTCTTATACCTAAAGTTTGAATCTTAATTATGACAGTAGCGTAACACATAAGTAATTAGGTATATTTTCTTACATTAAAATTTTTTTACGTAGAATCGAAAATGGAAGACACATTTCAACTTGTTGAAAAAGCAAAGCATTAGTGTCTAATACTTGTCTTGTAAATTGTCTAAGCAGAATTGCATATTATTAACTATTTTAACCTAAAAGCTATTGACAAAAAAAATATTAATTGATTCAAATCCTTAGAATAATGTTTTTATATCACAAAATGCGCTTAGTGGGCCTCAAAGATTTTGAAATACTGCTAAAAAAGTGATACATTTTTAGGGTTTAAGGAATAAATAGAAAGCACTGTATATTCTACAAAGATCTAATGCAAACTTCAATCGATGAAAAAAAGGACAATATATATATATATATATATACTCATGGACAAAAAAATTAGCGCACCAAGAAGGAGTCGTCAAAATGAAACGAAATTTTACATACGTAATGACTACTTTGATATAAGAACGTGATCAGAAAATCAAAGAAAATGGATCACTATTTCAGAGAAAAAGGCAAAAGAACGGATTATTTAATACCCTGTTGAACCCCCTGTAGCGCGAATGCACGATGCGATACGATCGGGCATTGAGGCATACAAGTTCTGTATGATGTCTTGAGGTATTTCGTTCCATGTTTGCTTCACCCTTGCCTATAGTTCATTCAAATACGTGGAATGCCCAACTCGCTATCCCAAATGATCCCAGATATGCTCGATTGGAGACAAATCTAGGGTTCGGGCAGGACCAGGAAGGGTAGTAACAGTCTTGTGACACCTTATCGTGTGAGGCCCAGCATTGTCTTGTTGAAAAATGGCTCCTGGGAGCCTTTGCATGAGTGGCAACACATGTGGTTGCAGGACGTCATGGACATACGGCTGGGCTGTCATGGTGACTAGGATCAATACTAGGAGTGACCGTGTATTGTAAGCAATGGCACCCCATACCATCACACAAGCTTTGAGAGCGGTGTGTCGCGGTAAAACAAAAGCAGGATTCAGGCATCCACTACGGAGTCTCCCCACACAAACACGATTGTCAACACTGCTGAGATTGAATCTGGAATAGTCGCTAATGATGACCTGGTTCTATTCCGCTGGAGTCCAGTTTCCTCGTACCTGGCACCATACCGAACGGAGGCGTCGATGGGTGGGCGTCAAGGGCAGCACAGGTAATAGGCGTCGCGATCCCAAATATCCATCAGCCAGGCGCCTTCGGATGGTTCGAGAAGACATAGGGACCCATAGTGAAGGTGCTTCCTGTGCCTGGATGGCGGCCGATGAAGCAGCTGGCTGTACGCGTGCATTTCTTACGATTTGGCGGTCTTCTCGACTACTGGTTTGTCGAGGGCGTCCTGGGCCTGGTCTTCGTGTAAATGACATGTCTCGGATCCACTGGTCCCTACACCTCCTCACAACACAATCAGAACGGCCTAATTGACAAGCTACTCAACTAGCTGACCATCCAGCTTCCATCATGCCGATGATTTTCCCCCTCTCAAACTGCAACAGCTGTTCATAATGTAATTCGGCATAATGGCATGTCTACTTCAGCTCTCGCTTTGTAAAAGATTCAGCACACTCAAACAAGCTTTCGTTACCTGTTTTATACTCCACGGAAAGTGACAATAAACACCCTTTACCGGGTATACGTAATGCGCAATCACGCTGCATTTCTAATCATTTGCATATCTCCCTGGCATGTACCTGCATGCCAAGTTTCGTTCGATCCCGCAAATATTTCTTGGTGCGCGATTTTTTTTGACCATGAGTGTATATATATACTAGCTAATACCCGCCCGCTTCTCTGGACATACGATAATATAATATTTTGGAACCTATACGTAAGATTTCAAGAAAATTTTCAATTTTTAAAACGTTAATGA
>BMAW01074389.1:104857-120396 GCA_019974015.1 Nephila pilipes | reverse complement strand
TTAAAAAAAATCCAATGAATAGCTCTGAGAAAAAGAAATCTGTTAGGTAATTACCTTTTGAAGCAATTTTCAGTCTTTTCTTAACTCAATAGTAATGTTCAATTATTGAATAATTATCTATCGACGACAGTATTAACATTTGCTAGTGGTCTATTGCATTTCATTGGGAGGCTAATTTGTAAGATGACGCTTGGAAACGAAATCGATTTCAGTTTTCCTTTATGTCAATTCCCAAATCCTTTAATGCAACTACTTCATTGTATGTTTTTATATGTGTATGTGTTCAGGAGTATTTTCTGCAATTTGAGAGAAATTTAATAGACGAGGTAGCTTAGTGGTCATGGTCGTGGACTTGCGGCCGTCGTTGTTTTTGTCGAGTCTTAAGCTCGATCCCTGATACCACCTGATACCCGTCATATAGCGGGGTTGGTGTATATTGCATATGGTTGAGGTCCTAAGACCTACTATTGACGAGAGGTATAAAATAGGATAGGAGGTAGCAGCTCAGGTGTTTTGACCGAGTCTCATGATTATGAGGTCTTTTGTCAATAGTCATTTTGTTTGTTTCTCAATGCGACGTTAATAAACAATCACGCATTCAAGGAAATTTTCATTTATGACAAAATACTTTTCTTTTAAATTAAATATATGAGAAAATTCAAAACATGCAGAAATTTTTATAATTTACTTAAAAAACGTTTTAATTATTTCATGTGTTAAGCTAAATATTAAGTGAATGAAAAAAAAGAAGCTATTACTATCTTTATTAGAATAAAGTTAACCACAAATTTTTTTCATTTTTTCCATGAAACTAAATATTTGGAAGCTGTTGGCTCAAATTCACGAAAAACATCAAATTCTTCATAACCTGACAAAAAATAGATTAGATGTACCGGCGGTGAGCCTCGCAAACCTTAGACATCTTAAATGACGATGACAAAATCTGAGTGCAATCTCATTCTTAAGATGTACAGATCTTCAGACTGATTATGCTTTACATGCCTTAGCTCAACTTTGCAACGTTTTCTGAAAGCCTAATATCTTAACACACTGCCGTTCCTTAAGAATCAGTTGATCTATTGACTAGATTATCGAGTTTTATAAATAGTTTTATAAATTATAGAAATTACATTTATTAAGCATTATTTTGAATTATTATACTTAATTTTCTTAAATGTGTAGACTCTATAATTTCAATATGCTAAATAATTTACCAAACATGAGAACAGTTTAACTACAGTTAAAGAAGTAACAGTACAAAACCACAAATGATACAATACAAAAATTGATGTTTAAGAAAAGAGCTGAATGTCTTATATAATAATTTGAAAATTTCTTACTCAATATCCCTTTTTATACAGCAATCTTCTTGTAAATACTACTAAATATTTTAAGAGTGAAAGTTGCTAATCTTATGTATGAATACTGTGAAATGAATAAATAGAATTACAAATGTAAATTTCACTGAGTGCTAAGTTTCTTAACGAGTGTGACAAAAAAAAAAGAAAGAGAAAATTTTCTTTATGAAATGGAAACTTTGTGCTAAAAATAATTGACCTTTTTACTACGTGTAATTCTTAAAATTGTATAACTCATATATAGAGGTACTAAAATAAAAATGATTTATTAGTTTAAAATATATATAAACTACAATATTCAAAAATAATATAATTATTTTACTTCCTATAATTTTTCTTTTAATTCGTAATACATACATTTAACTTGGAAATTTCTTTAAAAATAATTCTAATACGTTCCTTATCTAAGTCCATATAAGAAATTACAAATTTTTACAAAGCAATTTAGTAAGTTAAGTATCAAAATCTAAAATATTTGATATAAGTTAATTTATCTGATATCAAGAACACATTCAAGTAAATGTGCTCCATATTCACAGTTATTTTACATTTTTACTGGTAGATTTAATCAACAATAAATAATTACGTCAGTTTTTAGTGTTCTGAAAGGAAAAAAAAATAATATTCATATATATATAATTGCAACATTTCCTTCCTTTCTCAAAGTATTCAAAAGAAAGAAAATTGAAACCAATGTTAATATTTTTGTAATTTCTTCTTTTATTTGTAAGTTTTTTTTTTTTTTTTTCGAAAACATACGACGTAATTTAATGTCCAAATACTATTGTTACGCGACATCTCACGATCATCATTTAGTGGTTAGTTGTATCTGATGATCCAGGATTCCAGAAATTTCTCTCTTTGAAATCACAAATGGAAGACCCATAGCGGGTCATTGTATAATTAAACCCCTGGAATGTCGTTAATTTGGGTAGGAGAGAGAGCGCTTAAGAGCCCCTGGTGAGATTTTTGTTTTCGTCTTAATGATCACAGAACCTCCTTTATGAAGGACCATTTGCCAAGTTTGACCCACCTACTCTCTCACAGATTTACATGCATCGGAATCAGATATTACCTCATACATATCATCTATGTAGGGCAAAAAACTAAGAAACCGTTTCTTTGCAGGGGAAACCAGTCCAACTTCTCTTCTTCAAGTACATGACATTTTATGAATGTTAATCCCCTAAAATTTAGTTTATTATGATCCTTCTACTTAATGGGTTCGTTTTCTAATTATTATTCATTCATTTTATTGTTCTAAGTATAGTGCTTAGTTAAAGGGAGAGATCATAAAATATCTTTGTTATGAGATAAATCAGTCATGTTTAAATCTACATCTTTATTTTTAAGTTAAACACATGGTTAAGAATTTTATTTTAATTATTATGATCCATTTTATTTATAAAAGAATTTCGCCGGCCTAGGCATGGGAATCCTGATGTAGTAATGGGGGTTGTATTCAGCCGGTTTTAAAGAACACAAAGAATGAAAAAAAAAGTATATTAAATTGTGTGATAATAGAGTATCATAATGGTTGTTGCGCATCACCCTTTAAAAAGCAAATTATACCCCTGGCATACTTTAAAGTTGTCCAGAAAGTGTTATAATTCATGGCTCATTGGTTGTATTTCCTAAGTAAATGAAAATACGGGATTACATCCTTGATAACAGAAGTCCAGGGTGAAACAAAAATTACGACATGTCTAGATGTACAATATTTTTTCAACACCATCACCGAAACATCAATTAAATTAATTAACTCAATGCTAGCTTAAATGTTGTAATTTATCTTGCTTTTAATTATTGTTTTGTTATTGGAGTAATTTTTTTTCACATATTTCCATTATACGATTTATTGGCTGGTTTCGATTGCTTCTAGACTTAGTTTAATGCGCCCTATTTTCATACATAAAAATTCTAATTTACAATTGACTTTTTTTTAAAATGAAATAAGAAACTTTAATAATAAGTCACATTTCTACTAAAATTATTTTTTTTCCAAGAATAGCTTCACTCAATTAGATAAATGTGTACAGAGAACTTGTATGAAGTTAATTATCATTCTCTAATTTTATGTGAATTAATGGAAAAAAGATTACACATAATTCTATGAAAGTCTAAATGTATTTCATATATATCCGTGATTGGAAAAATTTATTTAAAATATATATTCTTCAGAAAAATTGGAAAAATATATTTCTTCTATTCCAAAAAATTCTCCTTAAAATATTTTTTTTAAAAAAAAAAACTTGTTTATCACCTCTATAGTTGGGAGAAATATAATTTCACTTCAAATTAAAGCATCAGAAATTATATTCGTATTTTACCTGACTAATAAATAAAACTCTTGAAGAAAAGAAAGGAAAGAAAGAATATCGAGAAAAGTTATGATTTTCATACACGAAATTTCTTAATATTACAAATAAGTTGAAGATGTACGCAAAGAAGTACATGTACGGTGCTTTCTTTTCTATATTATTATTTTCAAATTCCTAACAAGATTATGACACACAAAAACGAGACTATATGTGCCTGAATAAGTTAGAGCTTCTACAAAGCATCGCTTCCTTAATAATGAAAATCATTTAGCTGAGCGTTCTCTTTATGGTTTTGTACTAAATTTCGGTTGTTGACGTGTAATTTGTGTATAAATATTATCAATAATAACTTGGATCAAAGAAAAGAGCATTTGTTCATCATCCTTATATGTCCACAGCCTCAAATGCTTAAGGACGTTTTAACATACGAGAGATGTTATTGATTTAATTATAAAACTGTCGTGCAGGAATATTGTAAAGGACTAACGTAATAGTCAGGAGAATATTGACAAGGAATATTTTCTGAATAACTGAATAACTTTTAGATTATTTAAAAGGTTGTTTGAAGTGTTATCCATTTTGTTGTTGCTGAATGGCTGCGTAAAAATAACTTGAATGAATTATAATTTTGATTGACATAAAATGTATATTTTCTTATTGTTTATTTTCAATTTCAAAGTAAATTTATCACAAAACAGAATATAAGTTAGTAGTAAAGAAGTTTCATAAACTCGAAACACACACAACTCGAAACACAAATGAACATAGAAAACTGCTTACAACTTAGAATACTGCATACTTACGCACACAAGGAATACAAAATTACTTGAATAAATTGAACTCGTAAATATTTGGATGTATTTTATAATAATTTAAACATCTACGTAGACTATTATAAGATGTTCTAGAAGATACAATGACATGAAAGGTAAAGAGAAATAAAAGATATTTTAAAATAAATAAATTGATATCAAGGGAAACAAACCATAGTTATTCAGAATTAAAGCTGTATATTTTATCTCAGAGTTAAAATGATTGCAAGTAGTACTCTTCTGTTCTTCACACGGCAATGTGTCTTAAAATGTAAATTAAAGAAATTGTGACTTAAAACTTTTGTTATTTCTTACGCATTGTATAATCAGTTTATTGAAAATAATTGTAAAATATAGCTAGATTCTTTTTAATTCCTATTATGACGCGGTACTTCATAGAAATTAAGTATGTGAATAGGAATATTCTAAACTTTCAAGATTTTAACAAACAGAACATCGCGTAAGACCATTACTTCCTTCGAATGAATGGACATTTCCTATAGAACAAATATCTCGATGATCTTTTCCCAATTGTTCTAGTAAGTAGAATTCAATTTCGAACTTTTGCGAACTACATCATTTAGAGATAGTATTTCCACTCAATGGCTTCCCATAATAAAAGGGTTGCTCAACCGTACCGATTGTAAGAGTGCTTTCTACATGTCTTCGATGTGAGGTGGACTGACACAAGTCATATAATGTTCTCTACTATGAGTCTGAATCGAAAATATTATTAGATATAATAGGGATTTCCAATATCTAAGAGATGAGATAAAGTACTTCTTTTAAGGTGAAACGTTTTCAGAATAACTTCAAAATTTACGTTGTCCAGCATACATTCAGAATACAATTTAATTGTGTTTTATGAATGTTGCTTTAATTTGAATTGAACGTATGTATTAATATTCATCATGAAGGATTGTGTATGGGCTTGTAAAAGGATAGATTTTGGAATTTAGTATGCATATTATATTAAAATAGCTATTTTTGAAAATGTATGTAAATCCTGCTATTTCTTCAGAAAAAAAAATAATTTTTATTATATGCTTATATAAAATAATGAAAGAATAGCGTAAATATGATTTAATACAAAATAACTTTTAAACAATAAAATTGTTATACTCAAACTTATACATTGTCATAAGAAATTCGACATTTCTTAATGAGTATGAAATAGGCCCAGGTAACCTAATAGTTAGGGTTGCGTAATCATGCCGGTAGTTTTCGTTGAGTCGTGAGTTCAAGCCTTGATGACATTAAAGACCCATCGTGTAGACGGGACTGATGCATATTACATCTGTCGAGGCTAACAGTCCTGCTGTTGGAATAGATTGGAAGTTAAAAGATGGAGGTAACAGCTCATGTGTCATCTTCGTCACTTGACCAAATTTCAAAATCACGATGTGCGTTGACAATAACCCTCGTATTGCTTCCAGTGTGACGTTATTTTTACCACACCTTAATGAAATTCATTTGTTTCTGTAAAATTTTACAAATTTTAAAAATTGTATTATTAATGGTTTCGATTTTACTTTCAAATATATTCTCAAAGGTATTACATATTTTTTAAAATAAGGAGACTTATTTTTTCTGGTATGTAGAGTAAAGAAAAAGAATAACTACATTTTTGTAAAATATCAGGGAAGAAACTTTTTTTTTTAATTATTTTGCTGTTTTTTACATACATTTCTAAAATAGAATTATAGATCCCCTTCCATTAGATTAATATTTTTAATAAAACACTACATTCAAAAAGTACACCATTATTCAATCAGGCTTAGAATTATTTAAACTCTTTAATATTTTGTATAAAATATTTTAAGCAAAAGACACAAACCCCGGAATAAAACAAATATTAAAATATAAATGATAAATGAGTTTTATCTAAAACATTTTCCCACATATTGTTCTATTATAAGTAATACTTCTTGGAATTAAAATTATTTATTTGTATTAATTGCACACGATAGGCGTGTCACTTCTAGAAATAAAACTATTGTTTACTAATTTGTTTCAATTTACATCATTCCTGTAATACAATCATGAATATATATTACAATTTATAACATCGGTAAATGATGTGAAAATAAATTGATTATAAAACAAACAGCAATATTTTAGATTTAAGGTAAAAAATTTATTTCAAGCTAATAGTTTCCATTTTTGGAATAACGTTATCTATATTTCTATTTTTTTAAATATAATATTTATTTTGATCCTAAGTAATAAAGTTTCGCTCAAAAAAATTAATATTTTAGCGAATTATACTATATTGTAAAAATATAGTTTTTAAGTTAATTATCGTATGAATTTAAAATATAAATACATGGAAGGCATAAAATAAAATCAGAAAAGAAATGGTAATTTTTTTTTAAAAAAATTCTACTTAAAGGTTCATATTATTGTTTAAAAAAAAGCAGAAAGTAAAACAATTTTTTTCTACAAAATAAAAAAAATTCATATTTTAGTTAAAGCCAATAGAGATGCAAAACGAGTATGGTGGATTTATTTATTTTTTGCAAACATTATTTATAAGTTGAAATGCAATCAAACTTCGTGAAATCGCAATTACCTTTGACTTAAATCGTTATTTTGTTATGGCTCTCTTTTGTATGATATTTATAATATTTATTTTTTCACAGAATGTAATGATTCCTTGTCAAGCAAAGACATTTTTTTTTCTTTCTATTTTACATATCACGCGAACAATAAGTTATATGATTATAGTTTGTACTTGCAAATTTTTATTCCGGATGAGTAAATTCGGAAACAGAAGAAATAAATAAATCATATGGTATTTATGCCTGTAAAAAAATCTAAAATAAAATCAAGTAGTTGAAAATAAATCTTTTACGAAACCAGAACTAAAAAAAATAATAAAATAAACCAACAAACTAGATACAGGTGAAAAAGGGACGGGTGGAAACTGAATCAAAAAGATGGGATAGAGGGAACAAAATTCAATGTTAATAATGCGTCGACTAAACAAAAGCTGAAAAGAAGATTTAGGTAGACTTAAAAAATTATCAGAAATTCATAATGCAAAACTTTTAAAAACGAGGCAATTATCGTAAAACTGGATTGCTAAATAAGTCCAAAAAAGAAGAAGACGAAAAAGTAACGTCATTTAAATACAAGAAAAACAAAAGGAGTAGGGAAAAGTCCACGTTCTGAATGTCTGAAATAAGCTGAGGAGACAACAATGGCAAAAAAGTTACCTTACCGCAATGCGTTGAAGGGACATTAAAGCACAAAAGAGATTACCTAAAATACATAAAAAGATAAGTAAACGAAAGGTTATCTTTCATTTGCCTTTTTTTGATAGTTAGAGAATTAGAGAAGGTCAATGATTTTAATACGTTTTATTTCTATGTATATATTAATTTGAATGCTTGGAATGGATATAAATAACCATTTCTTGAAAAGTGAAATGTCCCAGCTTTGTCTTTTAATAAGATATTAATTTTAAGATCCCTTAATGTCAGTGAGGCTAGATATAAGTTGAACCCCTTTTATATTGGTCAAATTTTGTATGAGTGTAAATTTTTTTTCCTTTATAAATGCTTTCAGTATAACTTAAAAACATTATGTCCAAAAAGTGTACGTGTAAAGCAGAAAATTTTTACCTTTGTTTAAATTTACATTATTACTTAATCTATATTACTATACTGTGAAGATTAAATTGGACAAACATTTTATGGTAGATGTGTTGGAAAAAAGAATTTGTAAAGAGAATTCACTTTCTCGTTTTGGTATTCAAATGGAAATTTATTTTTGATATTTTTATGTGTATGCATCCTTAATTTAATTACAACCCTCAAAGAAAATAGTCTTAAAATAATAAGAATTGTGTCTAATTTCGATTTAAATTCAAATTTATAAAGGAAGATATTTAGTTCTGTTTTTGAAATGTGGGAATTTTATGATTGCTTGCTGTTACTTAAGTTCTGAATTTTTGAATATTTTTTTTATATTTTTGGAAAAGAAAATTAAGTTCAATTCTGCAAATTTTCAGCTTGATATTTTAAATTCATAAATTAATTGAAAACATTTTAATTAATTTGGAATTAAAGTTGTCAATAGTTCAGTCTACTACCCACAAACTAATCCGGTGGAAAGGTTTCATCGTACTATAAATCGAATACTTCGAGTTATGCGCTTTGAAAAAGGACAGGAATGGAAGAAACATGTTCATGCCACTTTATTTGCTTTGAGTATAGTGTCACACGAATCTACTGCATTCAGATTATCAGAGCTTGTTCATAGAAATATTCTAAGAACTCCAATTATTTTACTATATGAAAATTAGTTACAACCAGAAGATGAAGAAATTTATTTATTACAGTATGTCCTGACCTGAAAAAGATTGAAGAAATGTCAGGATTTTTACATTAAAAATATCGAAGAGAATAAGAAAGTAATGGTATGATAAGAGAACAACAATAAAAGAGTGTTTAAACCTGAAGATAAAGTACTTGTTCTTTCTATCTTACTGAAGAATAAGTTATCCATCAAATGAAAATGGACCTGGTACAGTAGACAACGAAATTTCTGAAACCAATGATATCGTAAATTTGCCTGAAAAGAAAACTCCAAGCCAAATTTATCAAGCAAATTTAATTTAACCTTACTATCAAAGACTTGAATTCGTAAATTTGAGTATTGCCCATAACGAAGAAACTTCAGAGTGAAAGGAAGAATTCCAGGGTGTCGATTACAATCCAAATATTTTTAATCTTTAATAGATTCTGAAGATTAATGAAGTTGAATCCAAATCAAATGAAGAACAAGCAAATGGATTAAGCAACATTCTGAGCAAATAATCTCGTTGTTTCTCATACATTTCAGGACTTAGCAATATGGTAGAATTTGAAATTGAACCAACAGAAAAGAAGATTTGACGAAGTCATATAGAATGTCTCCTAGACAGACAGATATTTGAAAGGCAAAAAATGACAAAATGTTGAAAATGCAAATAATTGAAACTGGAGAAAGGGATTTTACATTGCCAATGACCTTAGTCGAAGCAACTGGAAAGGAACCCAGACCGTACATTGACGCTCGATTGACGTCGTTATTTCCTGCTAAAGCGAATACAATACTGATTCCTTACCCAGACAATCTGCAGACGATGCAGTAATGTGATCAGTGTGGTTGTCTGTAAGATGATTTCTGATATAATTGTGTGTGCCAAATAAAATTTTGATGATAAAAAATTTCTATAAAATGAAATGGGTTTTTCAAAATATTTACCACTATGCCACAGGAGCAAAGTAAGAGTCTTCCAATTCACAACAAAAAAACAAACTTCATTTAATTCATCATCTAAAATAAGATAAATCTAATCTACTTAAAAAGAAAAGTCTAACTTAAACCAAAAAAATAATTGAAAAACGTAAACACTCTAAGAAATAAAATCGATTTTAATATAAGGAAGAAATTAGTTTTTTTTGTCGGCTGTGTAACGGAAAAATTAATAACTCAGAACTATTAAATTTAGTACAGAGAATATATGAATAATGGTGGTGTGCATAAAGAAGCTTTTTCTTCGAAATTCACCTTGAATTTTTGTTTCAAAAAAATATCAGTTTAAATTGAATGTGCCTAAATAGTTCATGCTCAGATAGAAAATACAGGGTCTCATTTTGTTGACCACGTAACAGAAAGTTTATGAAATATATCAGCATGAAATTCGGTGGAAATTAAGCATGTATACTGATATAGTGCACCACGAAACCTGTTTTGAGAAATTTGCCTTAAGTTTATATATAAAGTTTTATTTTAATATCATATATGATCACATGGTGTATCTTTTACAGACAATTTATTTGATTTCGATTTGTATAGTAATTTTTCTCTATAAATTAATTATTGCGATTCGTTTTTAGCTATTTTAAAAATAACGTAGTATTGTTTTCATGAATCTTCATCTCAAAATAATATTATTAAAAAAAGTGTGAAAAAATTCTTTGAATAATAATGACAAATGATTCTTAATAATGACAAAATAATGACTCTTTAATAATGACAAAAATTTTCCGCTTTCAAACGAGGGTAAGTGCAAGCGGTGAATTATTGCCTAGTCAAAACTTTCAAAAATTATTATTTTACTTTAACTGTTTTTGTATTTAGACTGCCTTTTTGCATTTTTTTTTTTGTTCTTCAGGCTGCGAGTTGACATTTTTTTATTAATTTTGTTTGTTATTTTTATTGTTCAAATTTATTCCAAGTGTTTATTTCTGCTAAACCTAACTTTTTCTATCTCTTAAAATTGAAATATCAATTTGGCATTTTAGTGGTTTACATTGTCTGAGATAACTATGCTTTCCCTTTCAGATTTAATTGAAAATTTTTTATTTGTCAATTTTAGTGAATTGTATTGCCTGAGATAATCATATTCTTCTCTTACAGTTCTAAGATGCATTGTTCTCATTGCTTGAGTTTATTTTAATTTATATTTCATTTCTAAGCTACCTGTTAAATTTCTCGTTGACAATCATTTAACCTAATTAAAGGGAACGATTACCTATTATTTGAAAGCTGTCGCATTGTCATGTTAAATGCCAGGACATAAGGTCCTGGCTTTGAGATAGATACAAGCTGTCTCTGAACTCTTCAGATTTGTTTTTAACTACAGAAAACTATTTTGGTTTTTCGGTGAATAATTTTGAACCATAAAAATTTAGTTTTCAGGAGAAAAAATCAAAGCTATGGCCATTCTGATGCCTTTGAAAACAGATAACTCACAAAACATATTTTGTTTCTTAAATTTCTATTCGCTAAATAAAGTCTTTGGCCTATTTGTCGATGTAAGGACATTATTACGGTCAATTACCGCTTCATTTTGAATATTTTATTTAGCTTTTAATATATTATTTCGCATTAAATTTGGATTTCAACTAATTAAATAAGAATAATTTTGTTATTCTATTTTATATATTTTATTCACTAAGGCTTAACATATTAAAACTAAATTCACTAATAATAAATTTTGTATTTAAATCACTAAATATATCATTTGGATTATTTGTGGATGTAATGACACTGTTAATTTGAAATAGTTACTATTTCATTTTCTATTTTTATTTCGTTTACAAATTTTTTATTCGCTTAAACTTTACATATTAAGACTTAATGCCCTACTCATTGATTTTTAATTGGCTAAGTAACGTTTTTGGTTTATTTATCAATGTAATAAAATTGATAATTTCAAATAATTAAGGCTTTGTTTTGAATATTTTACTTTTTTGGACAATTTATTCATTTATTTCTTGCTCATTACCGTTTTTGAAATATTAATTCTTACTGAATCAAAGACCGTTTTGATGCATAGGAAATCACATGTAAATGTAAACATTACTTTAATTTGCTAAGTTTTATATAATATCTTCAGTTGTTGAATTACCTTCATAATAAATATTGTTCTGGTCATAATAAGAATGTTTTGAATATAACTACTGTGCATGTGTGTGTTAATTAGTTTTGTATATTACACTGCCTGTTTATTAATTCGCTTAATTGGTTCTTAATATTTATACTTTGTGTAAACAGATCATATTTATATCTGAAGTTGATTCTTGATTTTCTCTAATTTATTAAGTGTTAAATTTTTGCTTTTTATGTCGCTTGTTGATAGCTTCGTCTTATTATTAATATTCCTGCTTTATAAAATTTAACCCTATTTTCTTTCAGTGGTTGATTCCTGAATTTAGTTCTCTATTTTTCGTATGTTAGATTTCGTGTTGCTTAGAAGTATGCTTGGTGAAAAATAATTTTATTTTCTTTTCCTTATCTGCCAGCAGCTGATCTGACTTTATTTGAACGTGCAAATATGAGTTGCCTGTATAACTACTTCTATTTATTTTCTTTATTTTAGTTAAACCTCCTTTCCTGTAATGATTCTCATTTTGATTGATTTACTAAAGAATGGAATTTGTAGAAATCAGATTGGTTCCCATGCATATTATCTCCCAGTGCTTATATTTAGTGCCCAAATGCAAATTTGATGTTCGAAATGCGGTGATTAATTTGATCCATAATTTCAACTGTTAGATATTAAATTATTTTCAAATAATTTGTCGACATATTTAAGCTCTTTTAGGGGATATAAATATTATATTTCCTTTTTTGAACGTATAACGATATTTATTTTCTTGAATTACGTTACGTCGATATTTATCAACAAACAATATGCAATTCAATAGCAAAGGTGCTGTGAAAATAGAGCTGTTACAACAGTTTTTTTATTGATATCACTTAAAAACATCATAACATTATTTATACTTATACTGTACAATATTAATGGGGCATTGAATTAAAATATAAAGTTATCGTTTTAAGAAAAGACATCCAGAATATTTCTTTGCATGAAATAGGCATTTTTTCCATTACAGATTTTAAATGATTCCACCAACTATTAAGTACGATTTTATTAAGTGAATCACAAATTATCCTCCAAGAAAAGTGTAAATTAATAAATGAAACAACAAAAATAGAACGATTTAAATTTAAATTCAATAATTCTGTGGTTTAATCAATAAAGGAAATATATTTTAAAGCAATCAGTATTTTAAAAAAAAGCATTTAAAAAACATTATAATCTATATATTACTTATTTAAATTTAATGAAGTAATTATTAAATTTCACATTTTATTTTTTCCCATAAGTAAATTTAAGAACTTCCGGCTGCCAAAGTAAATACATATTTTAAATAACTATAATATAAAACTTTTTTAAGTACAAAATTAAAATGAATAAAAAAATGTTAAAATAAAAATATATTATATTAGAACTAATGTAACTCAAAATTTTTAAAATAAAATTGCACGAATTAAAAAAAAAAAAAAATTATGTTCAACAATTTTTCTTTCAATTTCATTATAGAATGCTGCTGGTTTGTATATTATTGATTTATGATACATTTTTACAAAACTTTTTATTCATCATTAAAATATTTTATGCTTCTTAAATGGATTAAATTAACTTTTTTAAAATTAAACCCGTGCTAATAAATTAAATGTAACATTTAGCATTATTGAGATTATTTCTGTCCAGCTTTATGTAATATTTCATAATTAAATATAGATTTATTTTTAAGAAACGTAAATTTTATTTATAAGTTAACATTATTTAAAGCTATGAGGAAAAAATATTTTCTTAAAATTACTTAACAAAAAGTTAGAGAAAAGTTAAATTAAAAAAAAAAAAAAAACGATAGTTTACAAATTTTAAAGCAACAGAAATTAACTCATAAACAACGTATTTAAAATATAGGTCAAAAAGAAAAGAAAAAATTTCTAGTAAGTAATTGTATAAGTTCCCAGTACCTTATGAATATAACAAATAAAGAATTCATCTTATAACTTTTAATAGAACATTTTAAATCTCTAATATGCAAAATAATACAAATATTAAGATTGGTCTTTGCTCTATTATAAATTTCTAAGATAGGTGTAGTATAAAGAAATATAACATCACATTACATTTTAAATGTGTAAGTTTTTGAATGTAGAAGTAACCCCAGTATAATAAGGGAGTTGCATTACAAAAGATTTTGCGAATCCATTTAATTCGAAACAAATAAAAAAATGACAAAATTGATTATTGTTTTGTTTTTTTTGGAAATATGACGTTGAACTAATTTCTGTTGTATCATTGTTTATTTAAACACTGTTGTTATTTAGTAAGCAAGGTATTAAGAAATATTCCATAATTATCATAACTTAAGTGATATCTCTCAGAATAATATTTTAGTTTTTTAATTGAATTATTAGTAGTATTTCATTTTTAAAGAATATTTATATACTTTTATCGAGCATGATTTTACGTTTTACTATAAACTCATTTATCTTCCTATTTACCTATACATTTTGACTCCCTCTGTTATGTATAATATAGGGCGTTTCTAAAGTCAAAAGTGAGAATTTCTTAATTTAAACTGAAAAATTCAAACTTTTAATGGGTGATAGAAGATATCTGAAGAAACAATTTTCACCTCACTATGTTTAGGTTATTTACAAGCAGAAAAATCTAGGTGGTACTGCAATGAAAAGCATAAAGCAAGAGTTTTCGTGCGCATCATCATTTCGATTTTGGGTTTCAGGAGGCATGGAGACCCGAAAAACTTCAATAAAATCATATCAGTGTAGTTTCAAGAGAAAACGTAATGAATAAGTATTTTTGATTAAATTTAAATATGTTAACAAATTATTATAATTAAAAATTACAAATAAGACAACAGCTTATAATTAAATGTCTAAGTGAATTATATGAGGCAATGAATATGTTAAGATTTCGTAAAATATAGTTTAAGAAGAAATATTTGAAATTTAAATCATTTAAAAAGATGGTAAGTCATTAAAACGATTCTGTATTCAGTTAACCTAGTTAAATGAGAAAATAAAAAGAATACGAATTATTAGTTTATATTTTAAATTAAAAAAGTTTAAGAAACTCAATTCCAATTGTGAAACAAAAACTCTACATTCAAATACTTAAATAAAAAAAGGGAAAATATGCCACGTTATCTTTCAATCAGATTCTACCATTGCTTCACTGAACTATAAATTAAATCAATAAGAACTAGAGAACCGGTTTTTTTTTCTTTTCTGTTCAGAATAAAATTTATGGGGAAAAGAAGTTTACCAGGTAATTATTTTTTGATTTAATTTTAGTTATTTCCTTATTTTAAGATGGCATTCAACCGCTGAAAAACACCTAGACACTAGGTGTTTTTCCCCACTTTCTGGAGGATTCTCGTTGATTGGGAGGCTTAGTTGTGGTGGAGGCAATGCGGAATTGAAATCGATTGCAATTTCCGTTTCTTTTTCCTTACAATCTATTTTTTTCACAACTTCATTAGAAGTTTTCTGTCTTATAAGAATTATTCTCTAAGCATTTAACTAGCCTTCAATTTATTAAAAAAAAGGATTTCTATTGTGCAATTTTGAAAATTTTTGCACAGTTGCTTTCGGAGAACTTTTAAATTAAAAACAAATTAAGAAATTAAACATGGGAAATGAATTGAATAATAATATTAATATATTTA